>NKZA01000067.1:0-89985 GCA_002374405.1 Metschnikowia cubensis | reverse complement strand
ACATTACCATTTGGTTTGAAAGACTGTGCGAAGGCGTACGAAACATTTTGTCACTTTGGTTTGAATAGTTTCAAAAAAGACTGTAGTTTCGAAAAATGTACTCGTATTTGTAGTGTACAGTACATTTGTAAAATATGTATGATAAGCACCAAGCAGTATATATAGGATATATGTGTAGTGTTCTACTCCCTTACTCTACTATGTTCTACTTCCTATTCCATGCTGTGCACTCTACTACTGCACTCTACTACTGCACGGTATACTCTAAACATAGTTCTCTTGCTTATGTTCAACATCTCTAATTTTCTCTTCTACCATTCCGTCCTACTGCTTATTCTATACCATTTGTGTCTTTTTTATGATGGTATGCTTTACTCTTGGTGCCAACGTTATATACCGTCCCAAGGCCATGTACTCCAAATTCCAGACTCTAAGTGTCTCTTCTTTAGTGGAATTTCTTTAGTGGAATCTCGTCTTTAAGTGTTTTTTTCACTGTTGTCCATAGTTTGCTTCTTCTCACCAGTGCTGGATACAGAAAAAAGATAGGTGCATCCCGGCACCTCGGGTTTATCACATTGCCTCCTGGTACCTCACCCAATGATGGTACAGGAGTGGTACGATGGAATGACCATTGTTAAGATAGACAGCACAGACTCAAAAAACCCCCAATGGGTAGAGCACTACCAAACGTGGTTCTAGCAATATGTATATGTATATGGTCTATCTTTATCATGGACTACCCCATTTCACTGTAGTATAGAGTGAGAAGTGTAGTAAAGATGAGGAAGTTACACTTCGAGAAATTAGAAATTACGACAAAACCTGGATATTTTGGATTTCAGTTAGATCCTGGATTGAATAGATAGTTATACTAAGAATTATCCTTTGCTGATGCGTCTTGCCATGGTGAATTCCTACTCATTTCCTGTACACTTGATGAGCTCCAGTACAGTGTTTTTCGAAACTATCCAAACCAACACAGCAAAATGTTTCGTACTTCTTCGCATAATCTTTCAAACCAAAATTTCACGCCAACTTTCATTAGAATTCACTATTTGAAATGTTAAATCTGGATGATTGTCTAATAGGTAATACATCTAGGAGTCTTGCAATATTAGTTAAGGTTCAAACCGAAAGGAACTGAAGTGTTACGGGTACGAAACATTTTGAATTATTGGTTTGTATAATTTGCTAGTGTCGTTTGAAATGTTTTATCGTGCGGGTTTGAATAGTTTTGAAAAACACTGTACATCTGTATAACCTGGCGTTGTAGCAGTGTATACTGTAGAGTGCAGCAATAGTGGTGTGGTTGATACTATAGAAACCTCTGTGTTTGATCCGCCATGAACCTAAAATTAATGTATTGTTGTAGAGCAGAGCACTCTTGGAGCGTACTCAAGTGTAGTATATAATAGTGTGATCTGGTAATGTAGTAGTGTAGTGTAGTAGTGGAAGAAAAGTTGCTGATCATAATCTACTCTGTCGACTCAATATTTCGATTAGTACCTATCCCAATTCTAAAATGCCTGTATACCGATGGTGGTGCCTTCGCCAGAGGCATCCAAGTTCATGCTGGAGGCCACGGAGTCGGCCACAGCCGTCCAGAGGGCCTTCTTGACCTTCTCCAAGTGGGACTCGGGTTTGTGCTTCTTTTCCCTCTTGATCTGGGGCAAGTCCACGTCCATGACTCCGTCTTGCTGAACTGCGAGGTCATGGGCCAACTGCTGCTTTCTCTTGGCCACAAAACGGGCGTTTCTCTCGAGCTTCTGCGCCTTTTTCTTGGAGAGAGTCTTTGTGATCACGCCTTTTCCTTGCGAGATGATGTCTTTGTAGTAAGCTGCCGATTTGGGGTCATCTGCCTTGGTGACGATGGTGGGGGTGAAGGGCTTGGTGGACTTGGCACGAGCAGCTCTTTTTCTGGAGAGTCTCTTTTCGTGATTGCGCAGGGAAATGGCCCTCGAGGGCTTGTTGACACTGAATGTGCTGGGCATGGTAGACAGTATTAGATATGGGATGGGGCGTGGGATGAGATGATAAAAAAAGAATGCGCGGACTGCATGTGGCACACTCGCATTTTTTNGATGATAAAAAAAGAATGCGCGGACTGCATGTGGCACACTCGCATTTTTTAAAAAAAATCTCCCGGGGGTGAGTCGAACACCCGATCTCAAGATAACAATTCAATTACAGTCTCGCGCCTTAGCCAGCTTGGCCACCGAGAGGATTATGGAGTTTTTTTTTTTCGCGGTTTTTACATTGTCTCAGTTATATTTATTAAGAGACTATAAAATGTCTGCCACTGATCCTTCCATGAACTGGCAGAAGTCACACCAGTAGAATGTACCAGAGAGAATCTGCCATTGACTATTTAATTTTAAGGTAACAGGATGGACTCTTGGACCAAAGACCAATTCGTCCCCATAAAATTCCATGGCTTCGCAATAGGGTCTCTTTCTAGCATTGTTTACGACTTGATTTTCAGAAAAATTGTCAATATTATCTTTACCGTTCATGCTCTCAATCTTTGGAAGTCTTCAGAACCCCCTGCTGCGCCCTTTTGAGCTTTAGAGTCAGTTGTTCACCAAGACTACGTGTATGAGACTAAAAGCCAATTTTCAAGCTTAGTAATTATTCAGACTAACTGATTTTTAACATGGTCTAAATTCATCGTCTCTTCAGCAGCCTGTATGTATCCCGGATCCGGCGAATGGAATTCCTGAAACAGCCACCCGAACTCTCACATCAAAGCTCTCACATTGAAGTATACTACTAAGCCCCCAGCAGATCCACCAGGTTTGTTGGCCAATTGTTCAAGCCTTGGCGATACATTCACGAGAGCTCCCGACAATATAGGACGATCTTGAAAAAGCTTGTCCTTGATGCAAGTGTCCCGACACGAGGCTTGAGGCATAATGCCTATTGTGGCAGGCTTAAATATAGATGGCTCACGAGACCAATTAGGGCCAACAATGTGCGCGCCCAGTGTATCCATGCAGGGCATTGTTTGCAGCACCTTTTCACCTATTATGTTTCCGCTCCCGCACATACCCTTTTCGGCAATTCTCAGTAGTCTCCTATTATTCAGACATAGCCCATTCCCCTCCATCAACATTACATCCATTCATATTGCATCCATCGACATCAGTACACCAACGGTTATGATCCACAATCATCAATTCAAATGGCTCTTAGTTTGGGCTTTGTAGCGCTCTGTAGGGCTCTGGACGACTCTGGACGACTCTGTGGGAATGTAGGGCTCTGCAGGGCTCGGTCGGGCAGTCTCGCGATACTAGCCACCTCATAATGGAGATGCACCAATTGGCCAAGAATCGAGCCGCTGATCTCTTGGCTTGGAAATGGCCTTATCCAAGCCGTGTAATCCACCTCAAGACAAAGAAAGAAAATTTGTGCAGGCACAGATTTACGTTTTTCCTCCTCCCATGTCGTGTTGCTTACCCACCAGGGCCCTGCCATTGTCTTTGGGATGCCAGCTGGCCATGTCTATAAAGGCGGCAGTTCCGGGACGACTAACTTAATCCGAAAGCCCATAATATGAAGTTTCTTCTTCCGTTCCTCCTCTCAATTGTGTGCGTGTGTGCAGCCCTTGACTATGAGCGTGGACTAGAGGCCGGGTCCGAGTTGAGAAAAGCTTATTATAATGACAGACTCCACCGCACCAAAAAAAAGCCCCGCCACCGGCCGTTCAACACTGAAAGCTGGGCCGAACGCTTCAACTTGACCACCACCAAAAGAGGCGGTGCTGCAGGAGGAGACCAGCAGCCCATGTTCGCTGTGGGAGGATTGCTTGGAGTGCTCTGCGTGCTCTTCTTTTAGGCTGGTGCGGCCATTGGCTATAGAGAACGAGAGGCTTGAACGAGAGGCCCGAAATGGAAGTGACTCCGATAGATTTGAAATAGAATGCAATAGAATGCAATAGAATTTGAGGGATACTTGAGATAAATATGAGGTAGAATACTGGCGAAATTGTGTGACGTTGTATAGAAGGAACTTGACTGGCTGGATTGGCTCCATACCGTACATGAATGGCATACAGAAGCATGACTCCATTATACTAATTCACATGATCACCTACATGCTGGAGAGTATTACTGGAGATATGCGATATGGTGACGTGTTCAAATCGGTTTTGTTCTGAAATGCAAATCTGACGGTAACGGTTTCGTCTGCTGTTAGCCATGACTGCATGAGATCTCATCTCTGCTGCCCATATCTTTTCGTCTACACGCGTGCGCGAGTGTACTCTTTGGGTAATATATGGCACCCGCGCCCTCCCCACATCGACCCCACATCCAGAGTAAATATTAACCAACAACAGGCAACTGAAAACAGCCGGCAACAACCATCAACTGCTTCTGGATACCAGGACTGCATTTACCGGACTGCACTCTACTACCCTTTCACATTCCCTTTCACATTCCCTTTTACTCACCCTTTTACTCACCCTTTTATTCACCTTTTTACTCACCTTTTTACTCACCCTTTTTACTCACCGTACTGTAGCTCTCTACTCTACACTTTACTAGTGCGCTTTAAACTTTATTAGTGCACTTAGTGCGCGTTGGTTAAATCTATGGCGCACGTTGGTGTAGTGCTGAGATTTGTAGTGCTGAGATTTGCAGTGCTGAGATTTATAGTGTGGGTGCCTCATTTCTGCACGTCGGCAAGACACGTAACCATGAGAACCATGAGGACCATTGACTCTATGGGCAATACGGGAAATTGTGCAGAACCGCCACAAAAGAAATTCAAAACAAATTCAAAACCACAATGGCCCCAATACGCCGTTTTTGGATATGTCCCATTTGCAAATAGCTTGGGGGCCGCATTCGGGCTCGGGCTGTGGCACTATTGTAGCTAATTTTGTATCTAAAGTGGGCGGTGCGCACCTGCGCCCATATTCCTTGCATCTAGTGTCAAACCCGCCGCATGTGCACGGCACCGGAGAATCTCGTTTTTCGTCATATATATAGCCCCACGCATGCCCCAGCCGCGGCCACATTGTAAAAAGCCAAACACTAATTTTTTGCCTCACAATGTTGTTTACCTCCGTTACTGCCCTTGCTCTCGTGTCCTACGTGGCTGCTGCCGACGCCCAGTCCGAAGCCTTCAGTGCGCTTGCCAACATTCCCGTGGACGATGCCTCTGCTCAATTGGCTTGGCTCTCGGACTTCGCTACCATATCTGGTAACGCTGCAGACTTGTTCAGCGTGGAATCTGACTTTGACTCCTTTGACTTCCCAACCTCCCTTGACAGCCAGCAGTTGTCTCTTCTTAATGCCATCACCGCTGCCGCTGCTGACTCTGTCGGGGCGGCTGCCACTGGTGTCCTGGGCTCTGTTCCTGCTTTCGTTACCGGTGATGTGTCCTCTTTACAATCTCTGGCCCGGAACTTGACCAGCTCTGGTTCGCCAAGACCCCAAGCTGCACCTGTTTCCTCCAGAAACTCTTCTTCCAGTGCCGGCTCCGCTTCCAGTACTGGCTCTGGCTCTGGCTCCCTGTCTGCGTCTGGTATTGCAGGCAAGGAGATCCCAACGATCATTGGCGCTGCTTTGGCCGGCCTCTCTGTTCTTTTAATGTAAGACAGTCAGACTCAAAATAAGATATTTACAAATAAACAAAAATTGTAATGACGCCCACCTGTATTAGACATATTGCCTGGAAAAGAAAAATAGACCTCCAGCCAATGATCAAAGAATTAAGTCTCACAATTTGATATTGACAAATTGGTGTGTCTGTTACTATGAGTGGTTAACACCCATTGTCAGGTGCGCACTCGTATGTCCGGCCAGTGATAATGAATACCAGCACTTAGCAATAAGACCAGTTGATCGCTACCCAATATACATCCTAATTAACCTCAATCAAGCTCATTTAGGAAGTTCGGGTTGTTATTGAGTTTCATGCGAAACTTATCCCACCAAGTGTCAAACACCTTCATGGGCACTTTGCCAGACGAGTCGATGAACCCACCAAGGTAATTATAAGCATGTTTCACAATCTTATTGGCCAACTGTGCAATCTCCAGCAGCGACGTGGGTGCAGGCTGCAGAGTAGGCGTGTTTGTATGTGGAGGCAAGATGGTTTTCTGGGAAGCCTTACTCTGTTGTAGAAGCACCTCAGCCTGGGCCGTTGGTTCGATGGAAATGCCAATGTTCAACACCACCTGGTCTGCATTGGCTGCAGGATCGCTATCGTTCATTATTTCGTCATCGTCCAAGGCATGGGTATATTTCTCGCCTGCCATGCCGGTATTGAGTTTGAAAATGGTGGAAGGCTTTGCAGGGTTCAAGCCTCCGAGCAATTTAAATTCCGGCAGTTTCGGGAGCTGGAAATAGACCAACGCCGTGAACGACGGATCTGTGAATTCCGTCTGCGGGAGCAAGAAGATGGCTATGTGGTTGATGTTGCCGGCATTGGGAATACTGAACACGAACTTGGTGGGCTCCACTTGCTGGGCCAATTCCATGGGTCTTCCTGAACACACGGCTCCGAACATGGCCTTAGTTTAAAGAGTGTATGATGGAACTTTAGTTTTTGGTTATTGTTAAATGGCTGGTACTTAGTCTATGGTACCTTGGTTATGAAATAATTAATGGGTTAATCTTATGGTGGATGGCTTGGGACGGTAGTATGGGGCTGGCTCACTTATCAGCAAGGCTGCGCGTTGTTACCCGCATTTCGGTCAGGCTCGAGAATCTTCTTGAAATTTCGCACTATCCATCTCTATACTCATCACCTGGTATACTTGTTGTTTGGTTGTAGTTCCATATTTTAATTTCCATGGTTTATGATTATCCCATAATTCTTGTGGTAAAACAACCCCGGTGATTTTGGAATGGCTTTATGGTGCTGATATTTACTATACATGCCTATACTTCCATGTGTGTTCATGACTGCTTTACAAAGGCTTGTGAAGTGGCCATGAATACTGGATGACTAGAAGGAGCCTTCAGCAGACCGGGGCCTGGCCCTGTAATGCGCTTGATTGTTCCCGATACTACCGTCCTAGACAAATACACTGCATATACATATTTCCCATCTCCGAGCTTTGCTAGTGGATTTGAGAAAGAGGCACTGTGACATCCTCGTAGACAGTAGTCCCCTTTATGAGTAGTTTGGCTTGGCTCATTTTCGCTAACTCACGAACTTGTTCTCGGTGACCAACCAGCTGGTGGCTAGACCGCCGTAGACCCTGACTACCCTTTCCGGGCCCGTGTATATGGTGCTGAGCCGGTCGCATGTGACATTATCGTTTGTCAATGGCCCACAATTCCCATGCTCTCCCCATCCCCATGCAACCACATGGTTATTTGATAGGAGTATGAGCCCGTGCTCACTGCCCGTCTCCAAAGCACGCACATCGACCGCCCCGTACCGGTAGAGCTGGCCATGCAGATTGTTCCCCACCAGGTACACTGGGCCCTGGCCATGTGAAGTGCTTGAGTGCTGTTTGTCTGCATCCTTAATGTAGTGGATGGACGACCACATTGTCCGGATCACTTTTGCATCTGTCATGAGATCTAGATCTTCTTGAGTCGGTACTTTGTCTCCCCAAACACGCACAGTATCACCTATTAGCACTGTGCGGTCTCGGCCCACACAGATTCCATGCACCGTGCCCACCTCTAGTGGTATTGGGGTCCAAATAGAAGCACGGGGCTTTGTTTTACCGGTTTTGGTAGTCACCTCCTCCTGAGGGCCCAACTGCCCTTTCCTGCAGGCCCCCCAGCCTATGACTTTCCCCGAGCTATATCTCGCCAAGGTATGCGATATTGAAGAGACCAACTCAACAATGGGGCCAGACTCTGGGCTAGTTATTCGCTGGGGCACCCCACTATGGGTCGTGCCTTCACCTAGTCCCAATTCTCCCTTGAGGCCTCTTCCACACGAGTATAACTGGTCTTCAGAGTCACATAGCACGCTCCATTCCCAGCCTGCGGAGATATCGGACCAATTTCCTGGCACCATACGAAAGGTTTTGAGCACCTCCGGCGTCTCACTACCACACTGGCCAAACTGGTTGTCTCCTGCGGCGTAGAGGTTACCGTTAGGGTATAAAATGAGCGTGTGGTTCCCACCAAAAGCCAATTTTCTGGGTGTTTCCTCCTCTTCTATGCCCTTGACTATTTGCAAGATATCGTGGTCATCATTGTTGCCCAAGCCTAATTGGTACGAGCCGTTAGACCCACAACAGCGTATAGTGTAGGCCATAGTGGAGGTGCGGGACTAACGAGTGCGCTAAATCCATAATCACTCTAGTAACCATACTCAACCCACACACCCATAAATTAGTGATATACTATTTTCTAAGATACAAATTAAGCAAAATTTAATAGAAGTAGAATACGAGTATGTAGGAATCAGTAGACTATACTTGGATTGCAGTCAATCCAGTCTAATGTTGTCTAGTGTAGTGTAGTCCAGTGTAGTCTCAAGACATTGCGCATAGCCTGACTGCTTCTACTAGTGCACTGCGAATCACTGGGTACCATACAGACTCTGTTTCAAAAAGTCCAGCAAAGTCTGGTACGAAACCAATTTTTTCACGGAAAACTTTGGCATTAGGAAATTCACACCATTTTGTGTACCCCATGAAATTTTCATAGACTCAAAATCACTTTTCGATTTTTGGCACTGCTTCTAGTTTTAGCGGACCCATTGATCTACAGTTTCTATTGTATTTTGCACAGAGAGTGCGCAGTCTCTGACCCAATGCTAACAGTACTTTCCATTCAGGCAACAATAAGAGCAAACATTAAATGCCTCAAAAAATCATAACAGTAAACGACCCTAATACAAAATAAGTTCTGAAATACACTTCTAAGTGAATGGCCAAAAAATCCTTCTTAAACTTTACTGGGTCACTCCATTTACTGTGCACGTGATGCTTTCCTGCTGCACTCTGCATACACACGCGATGCGCAGCCCTAAAGATAAGCACCTAGGGCATAGACCATGGTCACTTCTCTCATCCAGTAAGAAAGCTAGGACAAAATTCGTACTAATGTACACTCAACCCCACTTTTTTGAGGCCTTGTTTTCTCCCTCCCCGCTTCCGCCGACGAACGCCTCGCGGCTCTTCTTCCTCCCACCAAGACGCGTGGCGGAGGTACGGGTTTGCACTGGCAAAATAATTGGCATTGGTTGATCTCATCTGACTACAGCGACTCCTACCACCACCGCCCCAGGACCTACATACTAACCCGGTACCTGACACATGTCAATGCACCACAACATGACCACTCAAACGCCCGAAAAGGCCCGAGGCGTCGTGCAGGTGCCCAACTCTTCCCCTCTGGCTCCCTCCAACGAAGACAACAACAAAAACGACGATAGACAACGCCAGGAGATGCGCAAGCGCTTCTATGCCCATAAGTTCTGGCCGTTGATCAGCAAGAGGTTCTATTACTTGAACGAGCTGGAGCTTTTCCGCGCCATGGTCAAGGGCAAGGGTAATCTCCGAGACATCAGTTTGTGGCTCAGTGAGAACATTCCGTTGAACCAACGGTTACAAGAGTACGACGCTAAGAAAAACAATGACTTGCTGCTGAAAAGAAAAGTGGACGTGACCTCTCTTCCCGAGAGTATGTCCGTCAAAAGGACTCCTGTTCCCGAACCAAATCCTACAACTATTTCTCCACAAGAGGAAACTGCCCCTACAACCAGTCAAAAAGACTATGACGACGAAGACGCGTCGCCGGTGAAAAAGCCAGGCAAAGCCCGCCAGAAACGGTCTCTTTCCTCGGTTCCAGTAGCTCCAGCTGCCCCAGATACCAAGGTGCAGCTTCAGAAACCCAAAGTGTCAATCTTGGAAAAGTACCGTCACAGACAGCAGCCCCGAATCGACGTTGCGTTCCAAAAGCTGAACATCTCTGCTATGGCCGACGATGCCAAGAGAAGACGTCTTGTGCGTGCAGATAATATAGACCCTCCCAACCCAGTGTCTCCTGCATCAGCAGACTCTACCAGTAACAATTCTTTGTCGGAACAATACAAACACAAAGAAGAGATCAAGCCCAGTGCTCGATATAACCTCAAGCCGTCTGCGGATATCGACGAGTTGGACTTGTTGGAGGAGAAAATCAAGGCCAATAGACGCAAAAAGACAAAGTCCGAGTACGTTGAAATCGAAGACGATATCTACAGCGACGACATGTCTGCAGAGGACAATGAAGACGAGTTTCTGACGGGTCTCACATCTATTGATGGCCAGATCCTTGATTTCTTGAATAAGTCCTCGGCTGAAGATATAGTGGAGATATGTAATGTCACCCCGAGCGTGGCAGAAATCATGATTTCCAAGAGGCCATTTAATTCCATCTACGAAGTTTCAGAAGAGAGATTCGAAGAAGAGACGCCTGAGCCTGAGCTGAAGAGAAGAGGTGGACCCAAGAAAACATTGGGTATGAAGATCATAGAAAGCACTGAGTTCAGTTTGAAAGGCTACAAGGCCGTGGATTCCTTGGTGAAGAAGTGCTCGGAGTACGGTGACTTGATTGCAAAGCAAATGGAGAGGTGGGGTGTCAAAGTGACCGGAGAGGGCGAGTTGGATATGGTTGACCTTGGCGAAGGTATCAACCTTAACAAGGACGACGATGAAGACGATGATATCCAGACCCAGCCAAAAAGAAGCATCCCCTACATCAGCCACAAGCCAACTCTTCTTGCACCAGAGATTGAATTGAAGAACTACCAGCAGGTGGGAATCAACTGGTTGCATTTGCTCTACCACAACAAGCTTTCGTGTATTTTGGCAGACGAGATGGGATTGGGTAAGACCTGTCAGGTGATCTCCTTCATGGCATACTTGAAGGCCACTTCGTCCCTGCAAAGCCCCCATTTAGTGGTGGTGCCCTCGTCTACTTTGGAGAATTGGCTACGTGAGTTCAGCAAGTTTTGTCCAGATATGGTGGTTCAAGCATACTATGGATCGCAGGCCGAGCGTGAGGACTTGAGATACGACCTCATGGAGTCTGAATATGATGTGCTTGTCACCACATACAACTTAGCTACCGGAGCAGCCAATGACTTTAAGTTCTTGAAGAGTCAGAAGTTTGATATGATTGTGTATGACGAAGGCCACATGCTTAAGAACTCCAACAGTGAAAGATACAACAAGCTCATGAGATTGAAGGCAGGTTTCAGGTTGTTGCTTACAGGAACACCATTGCAGAACAATTTAAAGGAGCTTGTGTCGCTCTTGGCTTTCATGCTTCCACAACTTTTCGTGGAGAAGCGGGAGGATTTACAGGGACTCTTCAACAAAAAGGCTAGTGTGGATGCTTCCGGTGACTACAATCCTCTTTTGTCGCAACAAGCCATCACCAAGGCCAAAACTATGATGACGCCATTTGTCTTGAGACGGAAAAAGGCCCAGGTGCTCAAATACCTTCCCGGAAAGAAACACGAGGTGATCAAATGCGAAATGACAAAGATGCAGAGAGAGATCTACGACAAGTATATCCAGCAGGGAAAGCAAACCCGCATGGAGCGGGAACGCCGAAAGACGCTAAAGGGTAAAGAGGCCGAAGCAGCCCGCAGCTCCCCCATCCCATCGTCTTCAAATGTGATGATGTCGTTGAGGAAAGCAAGTATGCACCCATTGTTGTTCCGTACAATCTACACCGATGAAATCTTGGAGGAAATGACTTCCAAGATAATCGAAGAGCCACAATACGTTACTGCCAACAAGGAGTACATTCTCGAGGATATGCAGGTGATGAGCGACTACGAGTTGAATGCATTGTGCGAGAAGTTCCCCAAGACCATTGGAGAGTATGCACTTGAGCGCGACAAGTGGTTTGAAAGTGGAAAGGTTGTCAAACTTCTTGAAGTCATCAACAGGGCCATTGCCAAGAAAGAAAAAATCTTGGTGTTTTCTCTTTTCACACAGTTGCTTGATATTCTTGAGAAGGTTTTAAGTTTCTCCAGCATCACGTTCTTGAGGTTAGATGGCCAAACAAGCGTGGACACTAGACAGGACATCATCGACCGGTTCTACGAAGACGGGACGATCCCTGTGTTTTTGCTTTCCACCAAGGCCGGAGGGTTCGGAATCAACCTTGTGGCCGCCAACAACGTTGTGGTGTTCGACCAGTCGTTCAATCCCCATGACGATAAGCAGGCCGAGGACAGAGCGCATCGGGTGGGCCAGACCAAGGAAGTATTGGTGACCAGACTCATCTCAGAAAACACGATCGACGAGAATATCCTCATGCTTGCGGAAAATAAATTGCAGCTAGATCAAAGTATCAGCAACGAAGAAAATTCCTCCAAGATCGAGGAGAAAACTGCATCCATGGTCGAGAGGCTTTTATTTGATAAGCCTTAATTATAGATATGGAGCAAAAGAAACGGTGTGGACTGCATACACGCGCGCTCCTCCACTGTGAGTCGCTACGCGAGATGGAGGCACCGCACTGGGAAAAAGAACAATCACTGCTACAGAGAAGGACTGCCATACACACACAACAAGATGTTCCTGAGAGCCATCTTCACATCTAGACCAAGTGCCTTGCGTTTAACTTCGCTGCGTCCTCAACTCCTTGCATTGCGCAACCTCTTCATACAGACAGCAGAGACACCCAACCAGAACGCATTGAAGTTTTTGCCATCGATGAATCTATTAAAGGAAAACGAAACCAGGGAGTTTCTCAGTGGGCGCGAGGCTGTTAGCAGTCCTCTAGCTGTGAAGCTTTTTAGCGTGGATGGAATCAAAAGCATAATGTTGGGCTCCGACTTCATCACGGTGGAGAAACGCGACGAGGCCCAGGAATGGGCTCTTCTAAAGCCGGAGATCTTTTCCATTCTCACGGAATTTCTCACCAACGGAACGCCCATAATCACCGATGCTGAAGTCACCAATGGTATGGGGATCGAGGACGACGACGATGAGGTGATCTCCATGATCAAAGAGTTGATCTTCACACGGATCCGGCCCGCCATCCAGGACGACGGAGGTGATATTGAGTTTGTCAATTTCGAAGAAGATACTGGTGTGGTGTACTTGCGCTTGAAGGGGGCATGCAGATCATGTGACTCGTCGTCGGTGACTCTCAAGAATGGTATTGAGAGCATGTTGAAGTACTACATCGAGGAGGTACAGGAAGTCAGACAGGCAGACGATGTGGTAGACGAGGCTGAAAGGTCTTTCGAGGAGTTTGAGGCTGCAAACATTGCACCTCAGCCAAGAGGTGCCGATGCCCCACCAGCTTTATAGAGTCGACTGCATCGGTATTACTTACTAATCATGTGATTAAAGGAAGATTCTTCCACGCATATAGAAGATCATGAGAGGTGTTAAAAACAATATAGCTACATTAAATATTTGCTTTACATCGAGTTCAAAGTAGGGTAATTGAGCAGTCTAGTAGTTGAGTAGTCTAGTATTTGCGTAGTCAATTAAGTGGTTACTGTTCAGTAGTGCGGTAGTATTCGCGGACTGAATAATAGTATCACAGTATTTTCAATACTAATGTCAACATCTTATAGTAATCTCATTCACTTGTTCTTCGGGGAGAATTTGGCAAGTGTGGGTCTCCCGGATACGGAAATGGGTAGTAGCCATACTGAGAGCCATACTGAGAGCCATAAGTATAAAGGTCGTTGTGGAAAGGCGCGGGTGCGAAAGCCGGCCCGCAATTGGGTGCAAAATTGGCCTGCACCTGGTACGGCATGGCCATATAATAGTTATAGTAATTGTCGTAAGGGGCCATTAATTGAGGGGAATGGATCGGTTCTGGGGTTGCACACTCATTTGGGTTCCCCTGGGCCAGCTTCAGCCGCACCTTGGGCCCAGTGCCAGATGGACCAAAGTAGCCATAGCCATCGTATATGGTCATAGGATAACTCATGGGCAGATGTTGGAGTGGAAGTTGGGGTGAATGTTGGAGCGGAGGCTGAGGAGGGGGTTGAAGTGAAGATTGAAGTGGGGGCTGAAGTAAATTTTGAGGTGGTTGAAGTGGTGGTTGAAGTAGGTTTTGTGGTGGTTGGAGTTGGGGTTGGAGTGGAGGATAAGGAAAAGGCATGTAGCTCTCTTGTCGAGGAGGAGGTGCCAGATAGACGGTTTGAATACGCTCACTGGTTGATTTCTGTATGGCGAAAGAAGCCTCGATGTGGAACTTGGGGTAGTCCGCGAAGCCACTGACAAGCCTGTTGTTGGTGAGCAAAATGGCCTTTAGGGCCGGTTTGAGGTCGGAATAGAAGACAAAACCAAATTTTCCAAAGGGGGAGTTTTGACGACGCGAGTAGAATTGCGGCTTGATGATCTTGGCCAGTTTGATGGAGTCTTTGGTGCCGAACTGTATCCAAAAGTCAAACCATGCATTGTCGTCATTCTGGAACACTATGGGCAAGTTGTTGACGTAGATGTTGGATTGCTGGAAATTGATATTTTTGGAAAACCGCTTGAACGTATGCTCGTCTGCTAGCGCTCCTTTATGGTTGCTGGTTTCAAAGAACTCCAAAGTGTTATTGGCGAGCCTGATAGCTGTGGAGTTGTTGAAGAGAAAAGGCTCATGTTTCTTTTGGCAAATTGACAATTGAAGGCCCGCGGAATCTGAGTCTTGACTGGGCTCTTCACTGGGCTTGCTGGAGATTTCGGTAATATCTGATTTGGAAAATTGGCGGAAAGTCTGGAGATCGAGATCATGTAGAAAATAGAGACACTTCAAAATGGACTCGTTAAGGTTTGGTTGGTGTGCGAAACCGATAAATCCCACACTCTTGAATTCTAGCGATTTTTTCTCGTCGTTGCCCTTGGTGGGGAAGTAAACAGCGTCTATATCGCCAAAAAGCTTGAACTTGGAAAGAAACTCGTCCAAGTCGCTCATATTGAGTTGGGTATCCCCGAAAAATTCATTGATGTTCTCAACAACTATGGAGTCGTACAACACCTTGGGTGGCGAGTTTAAAAAACTGGGGGGTTCTTTCTTCTCGACTTTTGGACTGTTCATATGCTCTAAGGTCACTTTCAAGGATCCAAACGGGTTGGGGGCCTGCAGGAGCTTCTCAAAGTACGGCTCCAAGTCCTCGGTACATTCGAACTCCACCAACACCGACACAGTGGCCCTGTGAACGGGGCTTTGAGCCACATTTTCCTTGCCAGTAGTAGCAGGACCGCTGATATGGAACTTGCGGAGATTCAAATCCAAAAACTCATCTGCTACTTCGGGCTCCTCGAATATCCGAACATATTTTAACTTGTGCGGCTGGAAGAAGTCCTGAATGGAGTCGATCAGTGTTTTGGACTTGGTTAGATTGCGCAACACCACTACCGAGTCTCCCGAAGTATGGTGAGGCTCTTCGGTCTTGAACAAGATGTTGTTGAGGGTGGCTATCTTCTCGTCAAGTAGTTTTGCAGTCATAACGTCCAAGTCCGAAGAAAAGCAGGGCCAATTAATTGAGGAGGGAGACAATAAGACCTATTTAAAGATAAGGAACCAAATTCCGAATGATATGGGGATTAAAGGCGCAGTTCGGATATTCGAGTGACGGGTTCTGGATATGTGCGTCGGAACCGTGTATATTAAGGGAGAAGCTCAATGGAAGGATAGATGAAAGGGATAATTGTGAGGGTTCAGGAATTCAAGAGCTAGGTAGAAATTCCCAGAATTGTGGTTGATATGTGTCTGAATATGTCTGAATATGTCTGGATATGCCTGAGTATGTCTGAATGTGTCAAGTGGCTCGTCTACCGAGTACTTGAGTGTGGGGTAAAAGATCCGAAACGCTGGGAGAAAGCGGGCCGCCAAAGTTTCAGGCTGGTTTCAGATTTGGCCACTAGAGACGGGTGGTGCACTAGCTGAGTGAAGATATGAAGCTGAAAAAGAAGGTGTAGACTGGGCCATGGCGTATTTTTGCATGGCCCTTGCCAGTAATTCGAACGTGAAAAGAGCTGCATGTGTGGAGGGTGCTTTTGACGCGCTGCACAACAGAGCCGCCGCTTTCGAGAGAGGCTTTTGAGCAGTGCATTGGGGCACTGGAACCAGCCTGAAACACACCCCTCACTAAAGGGGCAGCACGTGACGAGCATACAGTGGCGTAACCGAACTTCGGAGAATCACTGCCATTGGCCAAGTTACTCTGTTGTTACTATAGTATATGCCATGCAAAGACCGGCCTTACGCGCAAGGGCCGGAGCGTTTGTACAGGAACGAGAAATGGGCTTCTTTGGCGCGGGTCTCGAAGGCCTGGAGGGGCTTATTTCACGTGAAGACCATACTCCGCCTTACACTCCTCTCCACGTGAAAGCTGCACGGCTGGCGCGCTCATAACCGTTTTCTACCGAACCGTGTATATCTTACGATTTTTCCTCAGCCAATCGAGCAATGGAGCCTGAATGTGGGAATGTCCACTTATTATACAAATCTGTAGTCTAGATCTATGTATGATTCTGATGTAGCGCAAAAGTGCTTTTTAGCTAATTTAGACGACTAGCTAAAAACCTTATTCAGACAGTCTTCGGGCTCAAAAAACGGTTGGCGACCTGCATACAACAACGTGCTTTTCTCAGTGCTACTCTTCCATCCATTCGTCACTGATGAAGTCGTCCTCTATATCCGTAGGAAACTACGACTATGAATTGGACGTTCACGTGACCAAGACTGGTGACCAGCTGCCCCAAAAAGGTCCTCCTGCTCCCGTATTTGTCTATGTCAACCAGCAGGGAAACCCCTCCATTGGCTGTTACGTATACACCATAGGCAGAGACACGCAGACATACTCCAGTGTGCTACAGCGGGGCGAGAATGTGGGTCTACAGGATCTAGCCACGAACCTCGGCCGGCTAGTTTCCCGAAAATTCAATTGTCCCAGTTATGTGTGTTTGAGCGGTCATTTCGAGTTATCTGACTATGGAAAGCTCTCTCGCGAGGTGTTGACCCAATTAACGGAATAGTATGGATTTATTTGTGGGAGAATAATTTACATTGAATATCCTTTGAATTTGGCCATGTCCATTCCGTCACTTTAAGAAGGTCAGGAAATCAGATCAGAAAAAATGTTTTTCCAAAAATTTACAGTGTTCAATATTTATCGATTTCAAATTTACTGGGGATTGGGATATTTTGAGCGAGTCACATTTATGGTTGCGCCTCAGTGCCATGGAGTAGCAGCGTGAGGAATGGTTTCATAAGCTTGTACGCGCTCCAGCCATGGGTGTATTAGTTTCGCTCATGAATGGTGTATCAAGCGTACTAAATTGTGAATATCTGCTGGGTACTGAGTATACAGAAACTACTATAGACTACTATGGTGTATGCAGAGAATATTACAGCGTACATACCAGAGAGTACTACAAAGTACTACAGTATGTACTTTGGAGTGTGCTAGTAGGTGCTAATAAGTGCTAATAAGTGCTAATAAGTGCTAATACCTGCTAATACCTGCTATGAATGTTTATCAGTGCATTTGATTGTTCAAGTAAGAGTATCAAGTGTACCAAGGCCACTTCATAATGTACTGTAGAGAGTCAGCGTATCACGTATCATCGAGTATTAGTAGAAGAGTACATAGTGTAGAGTCTAGTACAGAGTATGTACAGAGTATGTACAGAATATGTATAGAGTAATTCAAGAATATGTATAGAGTGATTCAAGAATATGTATAGAGTAATTCAAGAATATGTATAGGGTAATTTGTAGAATTGTATAATACTGAAGGGTATTGGGGCCTGCGGCCTCATGCTGTCGCACTAAGAGATCTGGGCTGAACATGGTACCATAAACCCCGGAAGTAATGATTCTCAGGCAATACTTATAATCTATAACAACTCAAACGGAATCTCGTATACCTAAATTTCTACATAATTTGCTATACACCATACACATATGTATTCAATCCTACTGAAATCCAGTACTCCATAGATAGCAGTGCAGTGCGCATCACCTATCGCATCTCATCTCAAAAAATTACTGCTCACCCCTAGACTACTAATGGCTCCCAGCAGACCACAACCATCCCGGAAGGGCAAGAAGGCATGGAGAAAAAACGTCGATGTGTCGGATATCAACGACGCCTTGGAGGCTAAAAGGGACAGAGAGGTTCTCCTAGGAAAAGACTCCGACAGTGCGTTCATCATCGATACCGCAGGAGACTACAACGTGTCCAAGCCCAAGAAAACCGTCAAGATCGCCGATATCTTGGCCAACAAGTCCAAGGTGGCACCTCTCAACACGAGGACACGCAAAAAGATCGTCAGCAGTAAGCAGAAAGCCCACTTGATGGCCTTGGCTGGCCGTCTGTCCCTCACCTCTGCGCGAGAAGCCAGACTTGCGGACGAAGGTGTCGATGCTGCCGTCGATAAAGATCTTTGGCTGGATGACGTGGAAGAGTCCAAAGAAAAGCTGCATACCTCGCTGCGTGCAGCTGCCAAGCTCCCCTCTACAATGAAAATGGGACCGATCAAGCTTGATTCCACCGACGTTGAAGACATCACACTGGCTATTCACGCCGGAAAATCCTATAACCCCTCGTCCGAGTCGTGGAAGAGTCTCATAGAAAAGGTCTACGCCCCCGAGGAGCAGAAGGAGATCGAAAGACAGGCCCTCGTGGCGCACCAGGAGAAAATCCAGCACCTCATAGAGACTTTGGAGGACGATGAGCTCAAGGAGTCGGCCGACGAAAAGGAAGACGAAGTGCTGGAAGACGAGCAGAACCGCTACAGGATCTCAACCAACGCCCCCACTAATGAAAAGAGAAAGGCCCGTGCCCGCAGAAACAAACAGGCGAGGAATAAGGAGAGAATGAAGCTCCAGGAAGAACTCCGTGCGGTCAAGAAGAAGATGAAAGACCTCGACAATTTGAAGGTGATTGAGAGCGAGGTCACGGAGAAACTAAGCAGCTTTAGGCCTGAGCTGAGCCGCGAGAGAAAAATCAAGGCCTATAGTAAACACGACTTGTCGTTCAAGCCCATTGAGGTCAAGTTGTCCGACGAGTTGACCAACGACTTGAGGAGTTTGAAGCCCGAGGGAAACTTGTTATACGAGCAGATGTACAAGTTGCAGGCGACAGGAAAGGTCGAGTCCAGAGTGCCCCAGGCCGTCCGCAGAAGATACAAGGAGAAGTTTATTACCAAGGATGGATACAAGTGTTGAGTCAGAGGCAGAAGTCAGAGGCAGAAGTCAGAGGCAGAAGTCAGAGGCAGAAGTCAGAGGCAGAAGTCAGAGGCAGAAGTCAGAGGCAGAAGTCAGAGACAGAAGTCAGAAGTTAGTTGGACAGTGAGTCGTACAATTGGTCAGGCTTCACTGCTTGTCATGTTCCATTTCTACTACATACGCCATGGGCCTGGTATTCGCTTCTAGTCCCACGGTATAAGAATTCAAGAAACGCAATATTAGTAGAAACAGAGACTCATAAACAGAGACTCATAAGCATTCAGGGAATCCTAGATTGCCACACACCAGATAGTGGACACCACATACCAGGTGTGAGACTTATTGACCACACTACGTCATACTAGTAACCAAATAGACTTCAGACGCTACCTCAAACCACTTTCTGCTTCCTCTTACTACTTATTAGGTTGACACTTCGCACATCAATTCGTAGGTGATACATTGTATTAATGAGTGAAACGAGAGACTACATCCACATAGGATTGTACTAGACACTCACCAGATACTACACCAGCGATGCCAAAATTATAGCGATATTACAAAGACGCACCAATTCAAAAATACATAAAATTGAATGACTTCAAATTCAAACTCTGTTTTTTATACACCAGGACTCTCACTCTTCTATACATATATTCGGCCACCTAAAAGACTGGAAAGACATCGATAATAAACTAAATACTCCGGTAGATAGTTCCGTTCATATCATGGTAGATAGCTTGAAGGAGCTTGAGCCACATACTAAGATTTCACGTGAGAAGTGTTATTTTACTGTCCCATATGATACTCCAGAACTCCGAAGTCCAGAAGTCCAGACTCCAGACTCCAGTACTCAGCAACTCCAAATACTTTACTACGGTATTCCAATTCATAATCCCCTACGTAAATCGCTACTAGCTAAAACTCCAATGCAATTTATTAAGCCAGCTGCTTTAAGAAAAGTCCCACGACCCAGCAACGTATCCTTTATATAATCTCTCTCTGAGCGTGAAGTATTGGTCTCTGTATGGCGACCAGTAGCCCTGTTTAGTGATGTGGGAGGTCTTGAAGTGCTCGGGAGCCACAGCCTCGGAGATCTGGCCCCGCTTATGGCCGGTCAACAAGTAGTCCCGGGCCATCATCTTATGGTCCCACTCGTCCAAGTCGTAACGGTCGTTTTTCCAGCCGTTGTCCCAGTATCTGATGAAGCCAACACCATGGCCGGCGAGGCCGAAGAAGCCGGCCATGATAGCATATGGAATTAATCCTTCGAAGGGCACGGGCATGTTGATGTCTGGATTGATAGTGGTTGGAAGATTTGAATGTGCTACTCAATGATTGGTTCGCGCAGCGTGCGCGCACCATAAAAAGGGAGAAGTCTTCTATTCATACTTTATACTTTAATGTCTTATACTTGGTCCCACTTTTATACACCTAGGTATTATCAATAATTGCTGGTCAATTTCTATATTCTTGATTGTAACCAAACTTTTAATTTTTCCTGTAAACACTAGCTTTAACATTAACGTGATTACATAGGTCTTTGGATCACACATTCGAGCAATACCTCTGGGACAATACATTTGGTCAGTCCATCTATCATCTGGTCTTTTTGGAGGATGATCATACAGAAAATGGTTAGTTCAAATTCTCTCCCCATAACCTCTTCACAAATCTTTCCATGTTCACCAGGATACTGGCCTGCCCCACCACCCATGGGTGCTGGAGGATCTCCTCTGGACTTGGCCGATCGTCTGGGTTCTTCTTCAAACAGTACCCAAGGAAGTTCTTAAACGAATCAGACCAGAAAATCCCCTCTTCTGGAGCATCTTCAAGTTTGGGCTCGTAGTCTAGAATCAACTGTAGCAAGTCAATGGGCCCGAGAGGCCCTTGGCTACTCTGCGAATGGTATGGGAACTCGCCCTTGGCCACCTCCAATAAGGAAAGCCCTAGCGACCACACGTCGCAATTCACCGTGTACGGCTTGCCCATGATCCTCTCCGGCGCCATGTAGTATTGCGTGCCCACAAATGTCGTGGCTAGCGAATTAACAACTTCTCCACTCACGCCGAAATCGCAGATCTTGGAATTTCCATACTTATCTAGCAAGATATTAGATGGCTTGATATCACGGTGGATGATTTTTTGCTCATGTAGATACCTAAGGCCCTTGAGAACAGATTCGGAGATCTTACCCAAGACCTTTTCGTTGACTCTATTGGTGGAGTCCAACTCGATCACTCGCTTATAGATTGCATCTAAAGTCGAGCCTCCCATATATTCCATGGCAATGCCAATCATAGACTGCTTCGACACCATGAAGGTACCGTAGTATTTGACGATATTAGGCGAGTTGCAGGACCTATTGTACTGTAGCTCCCGTAAGATCTGTTTCTGCACATTTGGATTGGGGTCAGTGTTGATCATCTTCAATGCAAACACAGGCAGGCCATTTTTGAGCACACATTTGGACACGCTGCCCGAGTTGCCCTCGCCCAACTTGCTGATTTCCACAATGTTTTCCGAGTTGGCCAAGAAGTTCCAGTCCTCTGGCGCTAGCTCATTGAGGTCGTCCACGGGGCCGATCTGCGACGCAACCCTGCTGCTTCTGTCCAGGCCCGTATCCATGATATTGGAGTCGCGAGAGCTGGGGCTGGTGTCTGCTGAGCTCATATACAAACCAGGCTCGCTGTGGCTATTGCAATTGGCCATACTAGATTGGCTAGACGAGCCCGACACTATGCTGGGTGCAAAAGAGTGGGAGCCGTCGATCTTGGAGAAGTCCACAGCAGGTGGTTTCCGGCGGGGCTTGCGAGCCGAATGGGGAATGTTAGGTAGCGAGGAAGCCGAGGCATTCATAGGCGGCAAATTTGATGCCGAACAGCCCGAGCTGGCAGACGAAGCAATGTTTATAGGGCGAAGGGGATTGGTCATCATTCGGGGCGGGCCTGGGTTGCGTGCAGCCAGTGTGAGGTCATATATGCTGCCGTCGTTGGCATTGGAGCTGGTTAGCAGCGGCAGGGGAATCAGCAACTGGAGGCTGGGCATATGGCTGGAGCGCTTCGTGGGAGGGATGTTAAACATAGCATTTTCTGACATAGTTCAATGCCAAGGGACGGACTGGGGAGAGGTCAATAAAGTTTAAGGTTCCGGTGGGGAGAAAAGTAGCCAAGTGGTTTGTGCAATGAGAAACCCGTACCAATGGGCGACGTTTCAATAAGGTTAGAGCAATGTGCGCTCAACAGGGGTATGGATTGCCGGTAGTAGTGGTGAAGGTATAACGGCTTGCGGGCTGCTGACGGAGGCTGGGGCTGGAGAACCTTAGATATACGGATATATGTATATATACGAAGGAGCGGGTATGCGGGCAGGAAAAGGCAACAAGGATCCCGAAAGGTGATGTATCTGAAACGTAGTTGCCGCCGGGCTGATGCGCTAGTCGATCGTTGGGTGTGATAATGTGTAACTATTTTTCTTAACGTTGCATTGTTTCACCATACCTGCGTGTGGTGCAAGGGTTGTCGCCCGCGCGTCCTCCTGCGAGTGCATATCGCTGCGATCAATGATCCGACCAGGTAGATCACGGATTCCCGAACGTGGTAGAAACGGCATGGGACGGTCTGCGAAGGTGGGGAACAATTGGGCGCAGCGGGGGCCAAGCTGGTAATCTGCCCACCCGCCAAGCTGAAACAAACCTGGAACGTTTTGCTTTTCAGACCTCTTGTTTCAGTGCCTACATTTAAAACTTCTCTTCATTTGAAAAAGCCAGATCGGGAATAATGCATCGCGATCTAGCCGGGCCTTTTTTACTAAGCATTGTGTGGCCCAAGCGATGCTCCTATTTTGCATCCACTACACTGTAAATACACTCACTACACTGTAAATTCACTCACTATACTTTAAAATCACTCACTGGACTGTAAATTCACTCACTACACTTTAAAATCACTCACTACACTTTAAAATCACTCACTACACTGTAAATTCACTCACTACACTGTAAATTCACTCACTACACTGTAAATACACTCACTACACTGTAAATACACTCACTACACTGTAAATACACTCACTACACTGTAGATACACTCATTACACCGTAAATACACTCACTACACTGTAAAATCACCAACTGTAAGTTCACAAGACCACAATTCCGGGGTCATTTCTGAATTGAGTGAATCATACTTCGTTTCCCACCAAATTCTTAAATTTCAAATTTTAGTAAATCCTAATTAAAGGACTCACTTTTTGGCGGCCTTCTTGCGGGGTGCTGCCTTGGTGGTCTTTCCTTTTTTGGATGCCACCTTTTTAATAAGCTTGTCTTTCTTGGAGTCAATCTCCTCTCCATCATCTGCTGCTTCAACCTCTTCATCTTTGGCAGTGTCATCGTCCACTACATCGTCGTAATCCACTTTTTGCTTCAGACCCACGCCGGATCCAATGGAGTTTCCTGTTTTGTAGATTGCAACTGGGTGCTGTGTGCTGTTGTACTTTCTGGTGAACGCAGACTTAGTTTTGGTGTTGATGCCCTTGAGCAAATCGGCGCCTCGTTTGTTACCCACCCCAAAGTCCAACACACTATCCCAGTCTTCTTTGGTGAGATAGTAGTAGTCCATAGTATCAATGACTGGCTGGATGCCTTCTTCAGCATGCTTCAACAATGGCTGAGTCATTGCGTCCCGCATCACGGGAACGTAGTCCAACCTCAACTCATTCTTACTAGTGGAAGTCCGCAACCGGGTATGGTACTGAAGTTCCTGAAGCAACCTCTGATTCTTCATACCCTTTGAGTTTTGGCCCAACCATGAAGAGAAATTGATCCGGGCAACGATCGAGCCGTTGACCTCCAGAGCTGGCCGAACCGTAGACATGACGCCATGGAAGGGGAGCAAGCTCCACTGCTGCTCACTAGATCTGATCAAAGAGTTGATTCCATCGGATTCACTTATAGAGTCTGCGGCATTGGCAACCCGTTTCAAGTGCTCCTTCTGCGATGTGACGTTGGGCCGCGTGTAAATGTAGTTTTCCTGGATCATCAACGGGGCAAAGTCAATATCGTTGAAATACAAGTCCAACTTATCGTTAAGCGTGCTGCCTGAGCTGGGGTGGAAGATCGGGCCTCCAAGCAATGTGGATGTGATCTCAAACGGTTTGAGCATCACATGCTTCTTCCAGCTGGCCGCTATGGCCTTGGAGTTCTCGTGGCCTATCACGCTCTGCGTCTTGGACACCGTCGACATCAAGTTGATGATCTGTCTGATATCATTGCCCGTGGCCTGCACCAACTGCCCAATGACGGATGGCTCCAACTTGAGCTTTTCTCTGTGGGCAATGGTAAGAAGTCTAGCCCGCACCTCCACTTCCGACGGCCGCTTGAAGGTCAAGTTATAGGTAACTTTGTCGAAAGTCCTCATCTTCGGCAACGACTTGTCGTTACAGATGAGTATCATGGGCATTTTGGTGATGCGGCAGAATGCCGATAATGCTCCTGCTCCTCCATGGTCTCCACTGGACATTCCATCAACCTCATCCATAATGAGACAGAACTTGGTCTGGTTTGCTTCTTGTTTACCATCGTTCTTGTTCTTGAAGAAACCAACCACAGAAGTGTTGTTGAGAACAGATTTGATATCAGAATTTAGAAGAGACTTGGACCGAACATCCGAAGCGTTCTTCTCCAAGATATCGAACCCAAGTTCTTTGGCAACAAGATGTGCTGCACTGGTTTTACCAATACCTGGAGCACCCAGGATCAATGCGGCCCGGAAGACACCTGAACCATCAGCTCCCGGCACTTTAAAGTCCTTCTTGGCATTATCAAACCACTTCGAGAGCCAGTTGCGCAACTTATTGACCTGTGCCTTGTTTCCGCAAAGCTGATTGATATCTGTAGGTGCATACTTGACTGTCCAGAGTTTCTCGCTATTTGGGATTTCCCGAGGCGGTTCAGGAGCAGCACGAGGAGCAGAACTTTCAGTTTTAATATTTTGCTTATCGAGCTTCTGCTTCTTGCGCTGTTGTTCCTGGCGTTTCTGGCGCTCTGCTTCGGCCTTTTTCTCGGCCTCTTCATCAGCACGGGCCTGGGCCAAGATCTCCTCCTCCTCCTCCTCTCTCTTTCTCTTGGCAGCTTGGGCGTTGGCACTGTCTCCACCATCAGCAGGCATTCTGGTTAAAAGCTCGAGAAAGCCTGTTTCACTAATTGCTTTGATACCAAAATCTTTGATTTTTTTGACCTTCGAAGGACCTGCTTCCTCTCCAATCACCACCAACGAGGTCTTTTTCAGGATACTCTTGGTGACTTTGGCCCCGTACTGCTTGGCCACGGACTCGGCTGCATCTCTATCAAGATTTGGCAACACTCCTGTGAAGACAATAGTGAGGCCTCCCAAACAATTGGGCGCAGCCTCCGGAAGCTCCACATTCCCACTGGGAGGTGCAAGGCTCTGCTGCTTATTTTTGAGGGCAAAGTAGTTGAGTTTGCCGTCAGTTTCAGGTGCATCTGGGAGCTCTGCATCGGGGATGGTGGAGAGGATCTGGTCTGCATGGACTCCACTTCCTGCAGTTTGAGAAGTAGCTGAGGGCCCCGAAGTTCCACTAGAGGATGCTTTTTTGGGTGCCGCTTTTGGCTTTGGCTTGGATTTGACCACAGGTTCGGGCTCAAGCTCAACAATGTCTTCCTGTAAGTCTTCATCAGCCATGTCGTGATCATCACTGGGATTATCGTCCAAATCATCTACCTCCATCAAATCGTCACCCTCGTCGTCGGGATCTTCGGCACCAGGCTCGAATTCGTCTTCAGAGTCCTCGAATTCGTCGTCCAAATCGATGTACTGGGCCTGCTGGGCGGCTTTTCTAGTGGATTGTCTCACACCTTCTTGAGCATTATGGTCCAGCAGAGGGGCTTTCTTGGGCAGTTTTTGCGGCAGAGCCTCCGTTTTTGGCTTGGAAAAGAACTTGCTCTTGTTACCATCCGTTTTGCTGGCCTGTGCCGATTTTTCAGGGGCATTGGTCTTTTTCTTGGACCCGATTTTCTGCAACGTTAGTATACTGCTAGCAATAGTCAATGAGTCCCTGGAACCCCAGAACTTGGAATTGCAGAACTCAAAATCGAAAGGTGAAGGGAAGCTCCCGGGGATCACAACACCGTTAAACATACGCCTTTTTGGTCACCACCTGCAAAGAACAGCCGGATGTCGACCATGATGAGATGGAGTAGATGTGTAGATGGGAGAGTAGAACGCGCGTTGTGAGGTGACTACAGGGCGCGCCGCGTATACTGAGGCCGTCGCAGCCAGACTTAACATAGACATCAATAGACCATTGAACTAACAACCATATGTGATTATTATACCACTGAAAACAGATTTTTTGGTTATCATAGATTCTTCAGTGGTTCCCCAGTTGTAGATATCGCTTAGTAGTAGATAAATCCCCATATGTCTTGAACATCACTTTCCAAAAATGGGCATACCACTTTTCAAATTTTGGACCACTACTCATCTTTGTAGCCAGCCATTACTTCAAATGCCTCACTTTCAACAGACTCGCTTCCAAAACACTCACTTAAAACAGCCTCACTTCAAGAGCATCATTTTAAACTGATTGCAGACTTTTAGCTTGTCATTTTGCCTGATTGAAGATTTAGCTTGTCATTTTGCCTGATTGAAGACTTAGCTTGTCATTTTGCCTGATTGAAGACTTAGCTTCTGTTTTGACTGCTTCAACTCAGCTTCTGTTCTTGCTTTCTTTGTCAAGGAAATCCGTCCATAGAGATATAATACTCAGCCGTGCAGGTGGTTTTCCATCATCCCCAGCCTTGGCTCCACTGTTCACTAGTCCGGCCTCCATCTTTCGCTTTTCATCCCAGTTGAGAAGTCCACCTATCAATGAAAGCGTCTCGAACTTCTTGGTGTCTCCTCTTGGGATTTGCACAAACTTGACTATCAAGTTTGACACCAATTCCTTGTCGACGGTGGAGTCCGTGTCGCCCAGGTTTTGTTTCAACATCGATAACGACTTGGTCAAGTGCTCATTGAGAATCACCGCCTCGTGTCTCAACTTGCCTATTATCACCTGCTTGCTGTGGATCTCTTCTTGGAGCTGCGTGATCTTTTCGTTTTCCTCTGCCAACTTGGCCCTCTTCTCTTCTTCTTGCTGTACCTTTTCGAGCAATTGGCTGTTCTCCTGCTGCAGCTGGGCCAACTGGTTTTGGGTGCTTTGTAGTTCTTGCTCAATTTCTTGGATTTTCCTTTGCAAGGAGTTCTTCTCCTCCTCGAACGTTTGTTTGTTGCTCTCAATCAAGCCTGTGAACCTCTCCTCTTCCTTCTCCTTGGAGACAAGCGACCCCCGCAACTCTTCTATCATGAGCAGCAAGTTTTTGTTCTCTATTCTGAGATCGCCTTCTGCTATTTCAAGCTCGCTGTAGCTGGCTTTGATCTCGTTGATTTTTTTACTGAGCTTGCTGACCTCATTTTCTAATGCGTACTTCTCGTCCTGTAAAGTCTCGTCCTTGGAGCTGAATTCTCGCCGTAAAGTGCTCAATTGCTGACTTAGTCTTTCACACTCCGAGTTCAAATCCCCAGACCGGGTTTTTAGCTCCTGGATGGTGTCTGCCAGCTTTTCAGCCTCACTTTCCAACTCAGCCACTCGGGTTTCGAGCTTTTCTTTTTGAACAAGAAGCTGAAGGTTCTCTTCCTCAGATGTAACCTTTTCTTGCTCCAAAGCCTCTGCCTTTTCCTTGAGTTGGGCCACTTCTTGTTGTGTTTCCTCCAACTCCTCTTGAGTCAATTTGTAGTTCCGAACCACAGTTTTCATGCTGGATATCTTGCTCAAGAAACCCTCCAATTGCCTCTTTGCATCGTCTCTTTCTTTCTCGGCCTCTTCTAACTTTGACTCTAATTCTGCATGGGGACGCATACCCACATCTTCCTGTATGCTTTTGGTTTCTAGTTCCTTCTTGAGTTGTTGGATCTGGGACTTTAACATGTCCACTTCGTTTTGGCTCAGTCCAACAGAGGGAGCAGGAGACACATCCCTAGAATCTAGAGTCTCAGTGGGCTGCTCTGGTGTAAGCTTAACCTCTGGCTCATCCTGGACATTTGCCTCGGAAACTTCAGGGTTGAGCCCAGCAGAATCGTGAGACCCACGTGTCTTTGTTTCCAAAGACTCTATTTCCCTAGACTCTAACTCCAGAGACTCTGGTTCCTGTACCAATTCCAGAGATTCTGATTCGTGGGCTTCGTCAACAGGTTGTTTGGTCAAGTTCTCGCTAATCAAGACAGGCTCCGAAAAAACATCATTGAGGTCTTGCAACTCGTTTTGTTGTTCTGGTGTAACTTGGTCATGAGACACAGTATCGGTGTCCAATGAATTAGAACTTTCCACAACTTCGTGTTCGGTGATTTCGCTAGGCAAAACAAGAGTACTCTCAGAAACAGCATTTGATTTCAAATCATGGCTTAAAACGTCCTTGGGTTCTTCGGGTTCGAGCACTGGTGTGGCACTTCCATTGACAACATCAGCATCAGAATGGGAAGGCTCAATGTCTGTCTTTGAATGCTCTACTACAGGCACATAAACTGGATCTTGGCTGGCCAATAATGGCTCGGAAGAGACTTCAGATAGAGTCTCATCAACAACATCCACCGTGGACTCTATTGTTGAACCCGAAATTATGCAATTCAGATCCATGACATTGATTCCAATGTCTTGGTTTTGTGTGTCCACCTGTGTATGATTCTCTGTACCCGATAAGTCATTAGCACCAAGTTTGGTAACAGGTACAGTTCCAGGTACAGTCTCGTGATCAGTACCCGGAGTATCAAGTTCAGAGGGAAGTTCAGAAGAAAGTTCCGGATTCTCAGACTCCATATGTTCGGATTCCTTGAATTCAGTTCCAGCCTCCTCGAGATCTTCCTCCTCCAGATCTTCGTGCTCTCCAGCTTCGTGCTCTCCAGTCTGCTTAGCTTCCAAAAGTGGAGCATCCAGACCGCTGTTCTCTCCAATACTCTTCAGAAGTTGCCCCTCATTCAGACTCGATATGGTTTGCGCAACCAAAGTCGGGTCTGGTTGGGTGTTTTCAGCAGAAGCAGGGAGATCAACATCCCAGTCGGCATCATCATCAATAGAGCCCAAATCGTTATCCCAGAAATCGTCAGCATCCTCAGTATCCATCCACAGGTCAGCAGCCGCCGTGGTCATTCGTGTGTGTTTGGGTGGGGGAGATTGTATGAATGTCACTTGTTGTGGACAGGCATAGAGCGACGCGGGCCTGGTCCATGCTATACATAGAAAAGTGGTGAGGTTCTGTATATGAGGGGTGGGCAGAGGTGAGCACTTTGGACGGTGAGGGTCCTCTTCCCGTCTTTAGCTTGGGGTCAGTCAGACCCGCTTGGCCCAGAATCAAGGAAATTTGAGTGGATTTTTGAACTCTCTGGGTCAGTTTTAGGGTCTGTGCTTTTTTTTGGGCCTTTTTGAGCCTCAAAATGGGAACTTGGATGGGGCTCTAAGATGGGTACCTTTGAGCGCACGTGACGCAGCCATAATTGTTCAAGGACCACCAGTTCAGGCTGAATATGGTCCTGTTCGAGCAGTGTGGGATGTAGTACTCTAGAAATTTCTTGTTTTTATCTTTTCCTTTTATATTTTTTTTTGATCGGTATATGCAGCAAGGTGGACACTGCAGCTACACACTTCCAGAACACCAGTATTGACACCACGAACTACCCTTACACTATGAAACCAGCATGAAAAGGTTCTGAAACATTTATGGAGCTACTATGAAGCTACTATGAAATCTGTCTGAAATTTTTTTGAGACTTGTCTGAGGCTTGTTGGAAACTACTTAGTGACTAACTTCTCACGGTCAGCACTACCATAAAAACACTACAGCGTAATGTAAACTGAAGCACTACAAAATTTAAAAATTAGACTTTGAAATTGAACCAGTTCTGAAATAAAAGTAGAATCACACAAGAGATAGAAAAAGAAATAATCTGAAAATTCAAATACAAATTTCTCACCACAACTAGTTATGGCACTCCAAAGACCACTACTCACTCACTACTCACTAAGAATAGCACTACTGATGTACACACTCAATAGATAAATAGCACTCCAAACAAAGCACGCACTAGGACTTCTAAATTGATATCAATGGACAAATAGAGAATGGGCACGAAAAATGCCTCTGATCAAATTCTGGAAGTACCTCTGATAGTGCTTCTGATAGTGCTTGTGATGACACTAGAGGAACACTGGACCTGCGCTCAACGACGTAAGTGAACACAAGTAAATGCTTCACCAAATGAGAATAACACTGTATGAAAAAATAAACAACAGTCTAGTTCCAAGCCAGTACCAGTGAATTTCGACAATATTTCCGGGAAGACGAGTTGGGCATTAGTGAAGTAGACTAGGCTTGTGGGCCATTGGTTATGCCTAGTCAATTGGTATGTCACTTTCCAGGCTTAGCCAAAAAAACTTTGGAGTGGCTTTAGAATTTATCCCAAGCAAATTTAAGACTATACATACGTACAACAGTTCCAGACCCGAACAATAAACTAGGGCTTCATTCTAGAAGTAGTGCGAAACCCATAAGTTGCATAGTGACGACTTCAACAATACTCTACAATAACACTTTATACTACACAACAAAACATTTAACACTGGTATAAAATTCCGGAACACCTTTTAAACTTTACTGGAAGATTGACGGTTTGAAATTAAAAAAAAAAGCAATATTTGTATGACTCCTTTAGCACACGACTCTGAATGTAGAATTGTACTCACTGGTACACACCAAAAGACCCCTAAATAACACCAGGAGTAGCCATCAAGAGACAGCACTCCGGTCTAGCTGACACGGTATACATTAGGATATAGAGATTATCACACGTGTCACTATTGAACAAGTCACTATCGAACACATATTACACGACTCGTCACTGTAACCAATGCCACTGAATATATTCATCACTCCAAAAACACTACACTACAAGATTCAGTTTGTTCCTTTTATTAATGAAAGAATTCAGTTTATACACGCTGCATCCACCGGCATCCACCGGCAAGAACACAACAATTTATGTGGGTGGGTTCCTTAAATGTTGGATGGGTACAACATGATTCTGACAGAAGAACCAAAGGAGTTTGGTGGCAAGTTCTTCTTGAAGTTGGCTCTGACAACACCGCTGTTACCGTGTGTTCTGCAGACCTTACCCCAGATGACTCTGATCTTAGAACCTCTGACTTCCTTTTGGGCTTTGTAGACGTAAGCGATCTTCTTACCCAAGTAGAATCTGGCGTCCTTTGTGTTTTGAACACCATCAATTTGAATCAAAGAGACGTTTGGGTTGGTAACGCTCTTAGAACGTTGGTAGGAAACGTGTTTACCCTTAACGTACACTGCAATGTTAGTATATGATTATGATCTCCATATGTACAAAGCCTGTTATTGGTTGTTCTTGTCGAACATTCGAAAGCTTTATTTCTAGCTCTTTGTGTCTAACACTATGGACATGTTTGGACATCCTCATAGTGAGTCAACCACGGATGAACAACCAAAGTAAAAGATGAATAGTTTTCTGGACTATGTCTTGCTCGTATGGTACATGGATAATATGAGCCTTGGTTATGTTGGATATACATACATCTTTGAGAGTCAGCCATTGTGTATCAGTTGTATGATTAGAAAGAAGATACCGTCACTAGAAAAAGTCAAATTTTTTCCACCAGTGCGTAAGAGAAAATTCTCGGTGGGCCTGCATAGGCCGCGGTGAGTCTTGCCAGAATAGCAGTATGGGGGAGGCCTTCGCAGACGCGAAACCCGTGCACCAAAAGCCCCGTCTCAATGGGCGTGCACGTGATACACAAGAAGCCCTAAAAGTGCGCACGTGAAAGCCCTAGGCTGCAACTCCATCTATAGATCTTTGAATGGATACATGCAACTCATACGGCTCATACAACATACAACAATACAGCTGATTCCTTTTTTCTAACATGTATTGATATCGAAAACATTCGTCAATGTTACGGCGTTTACAAAAATTTTTCCTCTATCGGTAAATCAATTCCTAGTATGTAGGTCCTGGTGTATCATTCAGTCACCCACTCATGTAGCTGTACATTCGATCACGCACACGCAGTATCGATTGTAATAGTATCAATCCACCCAAGCATTAATTGAACTTCTCTAGCAATCAAGACATGATATAATCTCTGGTAAGAATTAAATCGGGGGCCATGTTATTGTTGTCTTGTCTCAAACCGTTATCTCAGACTCGTTGCTCCATTTCTTGGCACTGAATCGCCAGTGGAGAGCTTCGGATGAATCATGCTTGGATCCCTTGATTGTGCCCAGCGGACAGTCGCCAATACTCAAATTGGCTACATTGGCCAAGCTAATCATAGGGTCATCGCCAACGGTTTCCTTGCTCAAGTCGACGCGGTCGAACCAGCGCACCTGCCATGGAGCTCCCGAGTCCTTCTCTTGAACGCGCAACTCTCTCTGGTCGTTCTCGAGTTTGCTCTTCTCCTTGTGGATGGCATCGTAATCACCTGACTTGATGGCGCCTGCGACCTTCTCCCAGGCCTTTCTGGACTCCAATCTATGTTGTTTTTCAAGTGGCTTAACTTCTAACTTTTCGGGCTTGGATTCTGCTGCACTGTAAAAAAGACTGCTGGAACTGGAGCTGGGAGTGTGTGGACCTCTGGCAATGTACGACTTATCCGACCATTGGCCACTGATGGTGGCCAATGCATTCTCCTTATGAGCACTGGCTAATTTGTCGGGGAATATACGGGCCTTGAACGTGTTTTTCTTGCCACTGAAGTATCCTCTGCCCGAGTACTCAATCACTGTTAGGTAGCCTGAGGAGCTTTGGATATAGGAGGTGCCCTCCAACTCCACGAAAGGAGAAGCGGTGATCAAACCTTCAATGTGCAATGGTGGAAGCGTAATCAAGTACGTTTCGCCCAAGTCCTTGTACTCCAAAATAGCGTGTCCGTATTGCTTGACATTGATCAGGGTGGCACTTATGGTGGCCTTGATGCGGTTGTAACCTTGTAAAGTGGTTTTGTTCTTCTCGTTCTGAATGGCGTAGGCCGTGACCGGAGGATGATGCGACACCTGTTCGCTCAACAAGACGGTTTCGCCAAGCTTAGCATCTTTGGTCAGATCGGGCCACTTCCCCACGAAAATCTCGCCCAAAAACGGATTCAATGGCTTTTTCTCCGAGCCCATGGACTCATTTCTGGAGCAGTACTGCGACCTCAATGTGGAGATGAACCACTTGGTCACGGCAATGATTCGTTTGACGGCGAAGGCCTGCTTCTGGTCCTTCGAGTCACCTTCATTGCTAAGGAAATTGGGGGCTACCAAAAGATCGGGGTGTTCGCCCCAGTACTGGGAGTACTCAACGAGTGATGTAGGCGACAAGATGAAGGGAGGCGCAGTCAACGACGATAAGTCGCCATTGTAGGAGGCAATTGACTTGAGGAAGGAGGTCCACGATGCTGACAGGGCCATGATGGGTTAGAAGACACGATGATGGCTGGTGGAGATGGCAGACTACGTGGCTGAGTTATACGAGCGAAAAACGAGACGGTTATTATGGGACTAACGTGCGGCTTTACGTACAGGAATTTGCGAGATCTGATAAGGTTCGGATCGGCCGGCCCGGACCACGGCTTAGACTAGGGTTTGTACACTTTGATTAAGTTATGCTTTGCTTACTGTAAACTTTAAAGCGTGTAGTTTTTGTTAGATTTAATTTACACATTTTTTATTGTGTTCAATTGTGTTGGTCAGTGGTGTGTTCAATTACTGAGCATTTCGGCCAAGACTGAGTCCTAACTATGATTATTTCGACTGCGAAAACTATGTGCCTGACTAATGCCATTAGACTCCACACAAAAATTTAATAGCAACAAGCAATTCTAGTAGAATGTCAATTGGTCCTGGTGACAGCCATAGGGTCAAAACGGTCATGCCTTCTTTTTTCTTTCTACAACTTAATGTAGATTTTGTAGTGGTCCAACACCTTGGCAAGCACTATCCACGACAAGGAGTATACCACAAGAATGGCATATGCTGCAGCATTGCTGACCTCCAACGTATTAATAGTCATGTTGATCAAGCCAGTCAAGAGATTGGCAACCAAAAAGATAGCCAAGCCGTTTCGGTTCACCGACTCAAGTATACTAGACCTCAATGGCCCAACGTACTTCTCAATCAAGTTGTAGCCCAAGAGAAACACCGAGTTATAGCTGACCACCCACAAAACGTACGAGAGATTGGCCAAGCGTCTTGAGATATTGCCCAAGTACACCGAGTCGAGTGATAACTTGAATAGAGCCATTGAAACAATGCTGAAGACAATAAGACCCTGTGTGGCAGAAACAGTCAAGTATTTATAGGCCTTGGCTTTGGAAAAGAAACCCACACCCAAAACGTTGTTTGGCTTCGGTTTGGACGTAAGGAGGAACGGACCGAAAGCCTGGCCGAATATGAAGATACTGGAGTAGCCAAGGAACGAGAAAAGGCCCTCTTTGTTCATTGTCCAGAGATTATTTTTGCGGTTCAGTTCATCGAGAATAAAGCCACTGAGCCCGTTGAAACTCAATTGGTACTCGTAAATTGCCCCTATAAGCAATGCAACAACAAAACGAGGCATCACGGAAAAGATGGGGTCAACCACACCGAGGAAGATCGGAAGAAGACCTAGCGTCATGAAGAAGTTCCAGTGCACACCATATTCTGTCACGTGCTCCTGGTATTCAAGAGACTTGACACTCACCAAGCGAATGAGCCCAAGAGCAAGCACGGGGAGTGCTTTGACGGTACTGGAACCAATGAGAGACCAGTAGCCCTGTTTGGACTGAGCAGGGGCCAATTTCTTCTTGATTACCGAGCGGGAGTTGGCCAAGCCCATGGAAAAAACAAACAGCCCGACCCCCAAGTCCATCAAAGAAGTGCCCCATGTCTCCACCTTGGCAAATCTGCGGGGAAAAATATGGAAGTCCACAGCAAGAATTGCAATGTTCGTGATAATGATCATCTGGGAGCGATACGCAGTAATATAGGACACGGTAGGCAAATCCACAGCAGGCACCTTGACTGGTTTTGGTTTGTTGGCCTTGACGGTCACCATAATATATAAGAACGTCAATAGAGCCACGCCTAAGTAGGTATATAGGGCTTTCAAGCCACTGCTCAAGATGGTAGTGGACTGGAGAAGTAGAAGCGCATCGAAGTAGTATTCGAGGATGAACAGCAAGGGAAACGTGGCCAAAACTGGCACTCGGTGAACAACATGGTTGGCATATAACGAGTGAGCTAGAAAGCCCCCGAGAGAGACGGCTGTGACCTTATATATCTCCTGGATCAGCCCGCCGGTCAAGTCCGACACAAACTGCTCCTTAAGTTGTTTCAATGACATCACGAAGATCTGGCGAGTTTAAATGTGGCCCAAGGTGTGGAATATACAGTGAGACTGAGTGGTGAGACTGAGTGGTGAGACTGAGTGGTGAGACTGGTGTGGATTTAGACTGAGACTGGTGTTGGGTGCGAAAAGTCCCTCTCAATCGTATACTAACAGCTCTAGATGGGCACCAGATACAGTCACCATTACAATAAAGCAAAACAGAGATCTGGCCCGGATTATACACAGGACATCAATGATATTATTTTTGGAGAGACCACATCAAAAGTTTCGCCTCGATATCTGATTATCTCTACCTGCCAACCTGACGAATGGTCTGACGTTGAGGCGACTCGCGACATGCCTCCAGCCGTCGTATAAACCTATATTCCTCTTGAAACATCCTTGTTTCATAACATGAAAAGTCAATATACCGGACCCATACCCCCAAATATATAAAAGACAACATACCAAACCCCCCTTCCCCCCGTCTACCTCTGCTTTTTTCCTCTTCCAGAAATACTCCCAGCCTAGTAATTTTGCTGCGCAGTCACGTGCGCGTCTCACACGATGCCTTTATTCTCGGCTCAGAAACTCTCTGCCCTATCCTCAAGTCCCACTTATGGAGAACCCACTGGATCCGTCTGGCCCCGGACTTTCACTAGACCACCTGGAGTCCCTGCTGCCACGTACCCCACCACAATCGCCCCAGAAATTCCAATCGCTACACCCGCAAGACTCCCCCAAGCTGCCTGAGACCGAACCCCATACTCCGGAATCAATCCCGCGCAGCGACGAGAGCCTTATTTCCAGCACGACTCACTTGCTAGCTTCCATTAGCCCTTCGAGCTCGCCAGCTTCAGACTCTGGCGACGATCTCCGCTTGCAAGCTCCGCCTCGTATTGAGTTATCGCCCAGTTTCATTGAACCGGAGCGCCACTCCCCGCATTCGCAAGCCGTATACTCCAGTGCTCTGGAGTCCGAGTCCCAATTAGGCTATAAACCCAAGGGATTAAAAAAGAAGAATACTCTGAATTCTGCCCTGAGTTCTCCCAAGGCAAAAAGGACCCCTCGCCGGAGATCCAGAACCTCCGATGCTCACTCGGAAAAGTCTCACCGTTCAGATCTCCATCTTGGCGGAGGCTATACGCTGACGCCTGTCACTGGAAAGATCTTCCGCAATATGCTTATTCTTGAAGCCAGTCTACGGCAGCAGGTCATTCAGCAGAGGACCATGAGACGCAAGTACCTTACATTTCTCGCGGCCTTGTGCTCGCTAATTGCATCGATATCCTATCATTTGTACTTCAATTCTGACCCAGGGCCAATGCGAGTGTTTCTTCAACTCATTCTTTTGATGCTCTGCGTCACGCTTTTCTTATACCATCTCTCGGGAGAGTACCAGAAGACCATCGTGCTACCGCGGAAGTTTCTTTCGTCCACGAACAAAGGCTTGAGGCAATTGAATGTTCGTTTGGTGAAGATTAAGTCGTCTTTCACCGATACCACAGCGGACTTGATCCGCGAGGTGGGTCTTTTCCTATGCGTGATGGCTCTCAAGTTCTTTCACAAAGCGTTCCCCTCCATAGTACGAAACCCATCTTCTAAACTTGAAGTGTGGCTTGTTTCGGGGCAGCTGCGGTGCCAGCCACGCTTGGGGCTCAACGACGTCAAGTTAGTCTTAGTTCCAAGAAGCTTCAACACCGATATTCGTGAGGGATGGGAGCTTTACCGGAACGAGTTCTGGATCAACGAGGGTATCCGCCGTAGGAATGGCCTCCTTGACTTCACGTTCGACAAGACTCAGAAAAAAGACAAGAAAGAACGCCGCAAGCGGAAACCTTCAGCCCCACCACTTCCCCATTTGAGCGAACACAACCTAGAAAAGCTAAAAACACTCAGTCCTGAGTCCTCAAACGGATCATGAGCAGCAAGAAGGCCGCATTAATTATACCAATAAAAGACCCCTCTCTCAAATAATAATAATAGGTGGTGGAGAAGGTGTATTAGGTTGAACCAGTATACCACTTAAATACAAACCCGTACACCAACCTATTACATTAGATTAATAAACACCCGTACACCACACAGTCTATTTTCTCTACATTTCTAAGCACTCACTAATCGACCCATCCATCATGATAAGACTAAATCCTGTTATACACCCAGACACTAAAAACAAGCGTCTCAAGTTTGAGCCGTTTCTACGCAAAGAATATAGTTTCGGTCTTGATCCTGACAGGCCCGTGTGCCAATACTACAAGCCAAGCCAGCCAAACTCATGTCCCAACGGCCCGTTCTGCCCCAACAAGCACGTGGCAGCCATGTTCAACAACAAAATCGTGTGTAAGCATTGGCTCCGAGGTTTGTGTAAAAAAAACGATCACTGTGAGTTTCTCCATGAGTACAACTTGCGTAGAATGCCCGAGTGCTTGTTCTACTCCAAGAATGGCTACTGTACCCAGAAACCAGAGTGCTTATACCTACATATTGACCCACAGCAGAAAATTCCCGAGTGCCAACAGTATGAAATGGGATTCTGTCCCCAAGGCCCTACGTGCCATAATAGACATGTCCGGAAGATCATGTGTCCTATGTACTTGACCGGATTCTGCCCCAAGGGTTTTGAATGTGACTATAGTCATCCTAAGTTCGATAAGTTACCGGCCAAGTTGCGGGTGGAAAACAAGAGGCCTATAATAGGAGAGACTAGGGAGATCGAGAAGATCTCGTATGACCAGCCTATCACCGAGGTCAAGCGATAACCAATTAGTTAGCTAGTAAGTGCAACTACAGGATGGCTAGTTTTTATATAGTGTATAGTATTAAGTATAGCATTAAGAATGCACAACCGTAGATACAGGGATCAGACTCTAAAGCGACGGATCTGTTTCCTCTCCAAAGGAGTCAATACCCAATTAATACCCGTTTCGTCATCCAAGTCCACTCCTTCTTTGGAACTAGTTTCGAAATTGTTCATCTCATACTCTTCTTCGTCCATTCCAACCAAGAGAACCAATTGCGTCACCCGAATAAATTTCTCCCTAAGTTCATAGTCATCCTCGCAAATCTCGTTGATGATGAACGAGAGATCCTTGTCGAGTTTCAAGGCACCCAACTCGTTGATTTTAAATTTCTTCGAAACTGACATCAAGCGTTTCTCAATCATGCTAGCAATATTCACCACAACTAGTCGAAGTAGTTTGTCGTAGCAAAGTTGCTTGTGAAGGGTTTGTTTGTAAGGCTTCATCAACGCATCCCACGTTTGCTTGAACTTCAGGATGGTCGTGAGGTCATTGAGTGCACTCGAGGAGGTCACCATATAGTTTTCTTCCGTGGCTTCAGGGAAACACTCGGATATCAAAGAAGCCAATTTATTCTTGATGGCTTGGTTGAAGAAAAGAAGCAAAGACTGTTTGATCAAGGAACTTGTGCATTCTGTGAAAGGGTTCAACAACTCGTTGTTCAAGATATTGGTGATTTTCTCACCATCAAACCCAAATGGGAAAGTCTGCTCCAAATAGTTTTTCAGTAAGAACTTGTGGATGATCTTGGAGAAGAACTCTTGGCCACATGCAACTGTGTTAAGGTAAACAATGAAATTGGCAAGTTTCAAGTTGCTCTCTGTGGACGGGTTGCTTGCGGCAGAAACAATTGCGGACCCTGTTCCAACCACGTTTCCAAGCGCACTTGATGCTCCTTTGAAAAAACCTCCCATTGTTTCTGGTGCTGGTGTACCTGATCTAGACACCTGAGGAGTAATGTTGGCACTAACAACGTTCTGGGAATAGATGAGGGCTAAGTTGACGTTGTAGCGGGGCAGGTTTTCCGATAACTTCTTCTGTAGGAATCCACCCATCAACTCTTTTTGTAGGACTTGGAAAGTGGACGTCGCAAACTTCTTGACTATTGATGGTTGAGACAGGTCTAAGATACTTCTGAGGGTAGTGTTGAACACCAATGTGATATCCTCAATGACCGATGAAATGGGAGGTTGTTCTGGGGAGGTTGAAGACTTTGCTGAAATGAGATAAGTCTCTAGAGCAGGCACTTCTTCAATAGTGAGGGACTTTTCGAGCGAGCGACGGAAATAGAAGGAAAAGAGCTTTTCAAAAGCTGGAAGATATTTAGCCAGAATTTTCTTGTTGAAGTTCGAGTTAAGAAGCACTTCAGGCTGGCTGATGTGGTCTTTTTTCGACAGTGAATCTTTGGACTCGATGTTCTTTGGCTGCGAGAAGTATTTCAACGTCACGAACTTGCAATACAACGCCCAGTGATGGAGAATTGCAGAGAATTCATTCATCAAGTCGCCAATCTCCACAATGGAAACTAGATCATCATCGAGAACTCCCTCTTGTTCGTTATCATATAATACTTGGCGAAGAGCCTCGAACTTGTGGAGCTCTATATCCTTCAAAACCTTATCCACTCGGTTAAGGTCGTAGAAGCTGTCTGCGATAGTTCCAATTTGAATGTCGATTTCTCTCTGTATTTTGTTGACGACGTATATGATCAGATTGGGAAATGAGTCGTTGTAGTATTTGAGAATCAATGGAGTATGTTGAGACAACATCATGGACACGCTTTCGAAGAGTTTGGAAGCAACATTAGCGTATATGCCACGGTTGGGCTCTTTATCTGAGTTACTGTTATTTGCGATACTCTTCGCTGCAGACCCAATCAAACTTCTTGCAGTATCGGTGATAATGGAACAGATGAATTTTGAGTAGCAAGTTAAACCCACTTCGGCCTCGCCAATCAAAGGAAAGAGCTGGAAATACGAAGTGATCTCCTTGACGTCTCTGCGTTTGGCAGCATCCGTGAACAAGTCTGTAAAGGTGGTTTTGAGCAAAGCCGTCCACTTTTCGATGGACTCACTTGGAAGATCGGGGATTTCAGCCGATGGAATCACTGCAGATGCAAATTTTCCCTCCACCAACTTGCGGTCAAGTTTATGGTTGATGGTGTAGATACACTGGGCAGCCTGGGGCCAGTTCTTCTTTGCTATCGAGTACTCGATCTCATTGATGTTACTCTTCAAAGTCTGGATATCAGACACAAAGCGCAAAGTAAGGTCGACGTTGCCAATTTCCTGGTCCAAAGATTTGATCTTGGACGTTAATGAGTTCCCTAGATCAGTGGCAGAAGTGAACACTCGGCTCAAGTCAGTGGAGTTCTCAATGGCACTGGAGAGCCGGGCTCGGGATAAATCCACGGATGAGAGTTCGTTGGAGTGTTTCTTAGACCCGATCTCGGCGAATTGCTTCATTTGCTTGTCAATGCTATTATTTTCCAAATCGATCTTGGAGACTAGTGCTTTCAAGTCACTGATGCTGGACGCAGATTCGAACTGGGCCAGTAAATCATCGTAGTGAGCATTAAAGAGAGGGCTGGAGAGGCTGTCATCGAAAAGAGTGGTGACAGATGCTCCGTGCTTTGTCCGTTCCGCCATGCTGTGGTGGTGGAAGCCGGTGAGGTGTATCGAAGAGAAGGTAAGTCCCGGGCTACACCCGTACACCAGACCAAAATAAATACATTTTCTTATATGAAACTGAAGTTTTGAACTTGAAGGTATTGTTTTCTATTTATGGAGTCTCTAGCTCTAGATGCCGATTTTACTGTGCATTTTGTTCAAGTGCATTCCTCATGAATGTGGTTCGTGGCTGAGATATTATAAAGGTGCTCTTTGATCAGTACCTGCTGTGAGTTGAGAACCAAAAGTGTGCAGCAGTAATGAACTATTGAAGAGGGCTCAAAGGTTGATTTCCTCTAACAAGAAACTATGCTATTCACAAAATGCCAATTGTGAGTTTAAGGCACCATCCTTTTAGTCTACACACTAGACTAATCAAAGTACCATCATTCACAGAACATGTCTTCTATGAATAGATCTATAACCTTTTCGTACTTCCCAAAGAAGGGCAGTTAATTCTTGGACTGTAATACCGCCCCATATAAGTCTATACATATAACATTCTGCTACGAGACTACACTGGAACTAGTGTTACGTTCTACTACTACGCACCAACACTATACGGTACATGCTGCTATACACTGTACATAGTACACTACACAATAGGTTTTGAACTAAAAGAGTGACGTTCTCAAAAATCTGCCTGAATACTTCTGTTCTCAGTGATTCTAGATATTTCTATTACGAAAGGTCTATCAGCGTACTGTGTTATAATTATGGCTTGTAGTGTAGTGTACTAGTCACCAAGTAATGAGAGAAGTAGTACCGGTGCTATTATAGGTAGAGTAAGTAGCCGTTAGATCCACTATAGGCAGGGTACTACCGGATATTATAAAGGATACGCCGTCTAACCCTAACATTGTCATTCAAATGCCGTCCCAATATTGGCTGAACCGTCACGAGCAAGAACATCATCAATTGTTCTGGTGAAGAGTTTCTTGAACCCAAGTTCCTCTCAAAGTTATAAAAGCCCTTCAGATTCCTGAATACAGGTTTAGCTAATTTACACCCTAACAAGAATAGCAGTAGTGTACTTGTATACTATACCATTGATGCACCTTTCTGCACTCACCCCAATCTAAATCCACAGTCACTCACTATTTCCACACATCCCACCATATTAGTTACTGAAGCAATACTATTACAACAAAGCCATACCCATTCCAAGCGTGAACTATTCGGACCACCTTGATGTGGTCTCTAACAGTCCATCTGAGCAAATATCAAAAAAAGCACAACAAAAAAAAAAACAAAAACAAAAACAAAAAATTGCATGGAAAAATCATTTGAGCCGTTAAATGTGTGGAATGTTCCAGTGTAGTGAGTAGCCAGTAATGGGTGTGGCGGATTCGCAAAGGGTCTAGCCTCACCCTTAGTTAATAAAACAGATCTCCTCCAGCAACAATAGCCGAAACAGTCTTCCAAACACCTTAATCCCTTAGTAATAATTCTCCCAATCAGTATAATGGAACGTATATCATGGTTATTTTCAATATCTTTGTTGGACTACAAGTGTCTAAGCTTAAGTAAGCAACTCTTAGCCTTCCAAGCACTGGATCACTTGGCCCTTTTATATGTTCATTTGGCAGTTGGTCACTTTGCTTGGCGTTTCACTTGGACGGATTAGACAACATGCATGACGGTAGTCCTATACTCAGTCGAGCGGATTCCATGTCTAACCAAACTAGCGTCGTTTAGCTTGTCGCGGTATACGATCGATCTTGTCTATGCGACGCAGCACCAACTAATACTACAAGAATAAACGAGCATGCAGTGAGACTCACTCACTATTACTACATAAATTCTGGATTGGAGCTCAACCACCCAACTCCATTTCCCTTCAAGAATAATTTTTGGTTCCGATTTTCTCTTAATCTTTTTTTTCTTCTGTTTCATGTGTAATTCTTTCTGCGGTTCGCTGAAGTCTTAAAATCTTAAATTCACGATTCTTTGATGCCGGACCCTTCTAATATTTCTATTCTTCAAATGTACCTTGGTGGTCTCCAGGACAGATCCGGAGTTATTATGGCCTCGTTCCGATGCATCGCGCTTATCAAGGCAACGGTACGCGATGTATAAAGATGCTCCATTCCCTCTGAGTATCTCCACTCCACATTATATGGTTTCCGAAAAAGATCTCGTGCGTGGCACAGAGTTTATGGAAAAGTGTCTTCTCTACAATGAGAGAAATGGCCTTTACAAGTCCATCAACATCTGCGTCAAGCTCAATCATGGCATTTCCGAAAGCCTCGCGTCGCATGCTCTTCGCAAGCTCATCTTGCAATACCCATTGCTTTTCTCCACCATCCAGGGCGAGGAACCTAACATCAAGTATGAGCCGCTCCAACAGGTGCTTTTGGAAGATGTGTTCTCCATCAATACGGGTCCCTCCACCCACCTCTCCACATCAAGCTCGTTCAGAGATCATTACTTGACCAAGAAACCATTGTGGAGGGTGGTCTTCCATGAACAGTCGAATTTGCTCTCGTTCATATCATCCCACGCATTCACCGATGGTGGGTCTGTGGTGGCATACTTGAAAGACCTTGTAGAGAATTTCAACCATGTTGAAGCCTCTTCCACGGTGCACGAGCTCTTCAATCTCCAGAAAGACTTGCCCACTCTCAAAAGAGGCATTCCGCCTGGCTACTTGACCTTCATTGACTTCAAGCCGTCGTACGTCAACAGCATCACATCTTTCATGGTGAGATTCTTGGCGTCAACATGGGCAGGTTTCGTGCCGAATGTCATCGATAAGCAGAGACACGACCTGGGCTTCGAAGGCCTCCCGGCGATTCCCTTTGATAACAAAACCTTCTTTGAGAGTGAATATATCGTGAATGAAGATTCTCCATTGAACAGGTCCAAGGCCTTTATCATGAACATACCGTCTGACACATTGACGGATATCATCGCATCGTGCAGGGCCCATAATGTCAAGTTTTTAACCACGTTTGTCATCGCTTATATAGCGACCATCCACCAATTATACCCTGGTCTTTACTCCGAGAAGTATCTAAAGATCGGGTTTGCCGGCAGTTTCCGCAACACTCGTGATGATTTGAAGAAGCACTCAGACTACCGCAGCAACCCTGAAGACTCCATGGAGGATGTGTTTGAGGATGGCTTTTATACCTTTGGGGCATTTTATAACTTGGAGCCATTTTCTTCTTTTAATTGGGACTTGGTGAAAAAGTACAACAACAGGATCCACAAGCAGGTCAACAGCCAAGAGTGGGTGGATGAATACTACATGGCAAGCAATTCCTTGACTGCAGAGAACTTAATGCTGCCAATGCACAACAAGAAGAAAGACGATACCTTTTTGGTGAGCACAAACCTTGGACACATCGACTTTATAGACTATGGGCCTGACTCCGACAAGTACCAGATCGAAGACATTCTCTTTGCACCCTCTGCAGGTGCCCTCATGGGAACACATTCCACCACCTTATGTTCCACCAAAAAAGGTGGTCTCAACATCGGCTTGGTCGACTCGGATAAGAATATCAAGGACTGGCTGCTTTTCAAAGACAAATTGGCTGAGAACTTGAAAAATTTGACTCAGGATTAAACCAACTCGTGCAGTTTCATGCTAATGCACCCATGGGATCATAGAATGGCAACACTTCGTACTTCTTTCTCTTCCACAACTCATAAACACTTTTATCCACATATTGCTTGCTAGTGACAATCTGGAATACATATTCATTAAACCATGAGTCAGACATGACAAAGTAGCCCTTATCACCAACATCATCACCCCAGGAATTTTCGATCTTCCACCGAACAGGACGGTTGGTTTTAGGGTCAAGGTGCACTCCTGTTATCACCATAGCGTGCGTCATACTGGATGATCCTGTCTGCAACCTTTCCAGTTTAGACAAGCCCAAATCGGTGTTGAAGGTTAGCTCGTAATCGTATGCTTTGGTGTCTAACACTCCTGTGGAGTTATTGTTGTACTTTCCAACATCTGAACCAAAGAATATTGGCTCGTTATTCTTCAACATGGCAATGGCAGCCTTCTTGATTACTTGGATATCCAAGTTCAAATACTCAATTGGCTTTCCGCCTACAACATTATTCAACTTATCCACAGTGAACAACTGGTTGTAGTGATTTCTTGGATCGTTGATCAAGGAGAATTTGTTAGAAACATTATAATGGGCATGGGTCTTGTAGAAGTCAATTGGAAAGGTTTCAAAAGACACATACCTCCCTGTCTTATCCTTGAATTCCCACATAAATGAATCGGTGGGCTTTGGAGGTGTTCCAAGGGCCAAAGCAATTATACTGTATACCTCCTTGTTCATGGCGGCCTTTGCACCTGCTAGAGTAGATTTCGAAGCGTCTTTCTTGATCAAAGCTCTTAAAACAAGTGCATACTCCCTAAGCTTATTCAGTAAAATGTAGTTCAACGTCGAAGTTTGGGTAGCTTGGAAATTATCGGGAAACACTTCGTTCGGCACAATTCCGTATTTCTCGATGATATTCACTATCATATCCCACTGGCCACCGTCGCTGACAGAGCCAGAAAAAAAAAATTGCAACAATCTAGAGTCCAAGTCAAGATCAGCGGTCTGTAAAACATTCTCCAAGAAAAAGTTGGCCTTTTCCAACTTATCGTAGAAAAACAAGTAGCTCTGCGACAACTGGAAGTTATCGGACAGCAAGTTGTAGAATTTAATAATGTGAGACCTCAATACATTGCAAGTGGCAAAAATCCAGCAGCGGCCCGAAGATTTCTGGTTATTCAAGTTGGAGGGAGAGCCAATGATATCCACCTCCACATTAAACAAGTAGCGGTCGTTTAAGGAAAGTTCGGGGCTAGTACTTGCAATAATATTATTGATGGCATTTTTAGCCAAAGCTCCTTGTACCAATTGGTTCTTCTTATCTTTTGCAAACTCCGTTTCCCAGGACTGCAAGTTATCAAGACTGAGGATTTTGGAGCTATCAGTTCCGTCTGACTTTAAGTTGAGTTTGTCCAACAAGTACTGCACAAGCTCTGCATCGCTGTCATCAGCACCACAAAATTGAAGCCCTTGTTTTTCGTTGAGAGGATCACTGCTCACAGTCGAGCCTCTAGACCTGGAAGTATCTTTAGAAGGAGATGCACCCATTGTAGGATAACAAAATGGATCAGAGGTATGTTGTGTGCTTGGCTGTAATTCTCAAGGTGAGTCTAAGCTTTGGAATTGGAATCAAAATAGTAGTACTAAAGGTTTAAAGTAAATAATATTTTTTTTTGAAGGGGCTAGGATCCCGCCTATTTATAGTCCTGGGTAACCACCAGGGTCTCCGTATCGCAGCGTGCAGCGTGCAGGCACTGATAAGAAGTGTGGGACACCCCGCGCTTCCATCCGCCACACCAGGCGGTCCTTATCCCCGTAGTGAAGTCCAAACTTTAGACAGACAATGTATTGTTCAGAATATTTTGATTCGAGCGAATGTTTCAGTTTGGAAAGCCAAAATTTTGTCAAATGTAAATTATTCAAGTAGAAGAGTTTTTCACAAGGAGGTCATTACACAGGAGGGTCAATTGATAAGGAGACTATCTATGGGGGAATAATTGTGGTGGTGTCTGGAATTATAGGGTGGAATTGAAGTAGTGCAATTTCTGTAAGTAATGCGCCCAAATTTCAGTTTGGTTATTGTTTCTCATTTTGGGCAATCTCATTTTAGAATCTCAAGTTTAATAAAACTGGGATCCAGGTCAATTCCAGGACATTCGAGAAAATCGAGGACAATCGAGCATTCGGGAATAATAAGAAGTTTCACTTTATCGAATGTAACACTTCTTTATGTATCTAGACTTCAAGGCGGGTTGTTTAAATGGACTGGAATCTGTATAGAGTATCATGAGACTTCTTCAGAGAGTACTCTTCATAAAGATAGAGTACTTTTCATAGAGTACTCTTCATAAAGATAGAGTACTTTTCATAGAATACTCTTCATATAGATAGAGTACTTTTCATAGAATACTCTTCATAGCTATGATTTTCGATTGATTATAGCTCCGGGACTCTTACACTCTTTCGAGCCCATCTTCTTTACTTATGCATCCATTAGTAGCGAGTTAGCTTATACTCTATAATCCGGGTCAATCATTTGAGTTTCTGGAACGCCTTCTTGTCCTTCTTGAACTGCTCAGATCTCTTAGTGATTCTAGGCTTCTTGACCTTGCCCTTGGCACTTTTCAAGCCCTTGACTCCGGCAATCTTCTGGCCCTTGCTGGCTCTGATACCTTCGGCAACATATCCACCTGCGGTGCTCTTATCGGCATTACCCAAGAGTTTCCTAGCTCGGCCGATCTTGGTTTTCTGGTCATCGGTCAAAGTCTTGGCCTTGACGTTTCTTGGCTTCTTTTGGTTATCAAAGTGGTTGGGCGAGAGAGTCGATGGCTTGGCCGTGGACTTAGCTCTGGTGATCCGAAGGGTCCTCGTCTTCTTGGGGTCTTCGGAGTTGGGCATGGGCTTATCGTTTAGAAGCAATGCCTTGTTCACCGATAACGTGTCCTTGAACTGCACCAAGGCAAAGCCTTTGCCGAAGTTGGTCTTGGAATCACGCACCACTCTCACGGACTCCACATCGTCGTCCACGTTGTCGTTGAAATACCTCCACAATCGTTCTTCTTTCTCCTCGAAGTCCAAGTTGCCCACGAAGATCGTACGCTTGTTGTCTCTCGGGCTTGGGTGTGCCACATGGTCCACCCGAATGTGGTTATGAGCAAACACCGTTCCATTCAAACGACTCACACACTTCAAAGAGGGCTCCTTTTCTGCAAACACGACGTACGCATTCACCGTGTCTCTAGCATCGTGAAAGTTCTTTTGGATGTAAGCTGCTTTCCTGGGCAAAGCATCCTTGAAAGAGATGGACCGGAACCGGATCGACTCCACTTTGCCGTGGTTTTTGAATATCTTCTTGAAGTCCTTGTACACAGGCTTGGACGAGATCACCTGGTTGGACACATTTCCTACAAACACCGTTCTCTCTGCTTTTCTTAGTTCTTCTTCCTTGAGGTCAATGGACTTGGCGGCCTTGGATGTGGACTTTTGTGCCTTGCCTGTCTCTTGTACAGTGCCTGCCTTTTCAGATGCTTTGGGTTTTTCAGTTTGGGCTTCTCCAGATCCTTCTGGCTCCTCATTGTCTGCTTCCTTGTCCAAGACTTTGGAGAAGTACTGGGCCTCCAAATCAGGATGTTCATCCACATTCTTTTTTTTTTTGCTCCGTTTGGGTGCTTCGGGTACAGGCTCTTCGTCTGGGCTCTCAGAGGACTCCGTGGGCTCAGTTGGTTCAAGTTCTGGGAGGTTTATTTCGGTTCTGGCCTTGATGGGTCTGGCCACTGGCCCTGCAGCTTTCTTCAATAGCTGGTCCACATCTTTGTCGACTTTGGCGCCGCTGAAAAGGGAAGTAAATGCAGACATCTGAGAGGTGTAGATGTATTGTACTCTATGAGTGAGACTAGTCTAGGCATCTCATCTCAGGTTTTTTTCCGGACCGCGTATACTCGGATGTACGGGTGCAAAAGGATCTCTCTCTGCTCCAGTTTCCAGCCAGCGTAGGAGAAAAAGACTTGATAGTGCCAGAATAAAACAATTTCGATGTTGGTATTGTTTTATTGGATTTAATGGCTTTTGAATGTTCCTGCATGTAAGAACACTCCAAAACACTAACCAAATTTCATCCATCCCTCCGCGGAAGTCTATGACCCAAAGCTTCTATTGACACGGCAGGCAGGCAGGCACCTGAGTAGCACCGTGGTTGAGTGCGCAGTCACGAGCCGAACGTAAATGAGTGTGTCTAAGATGAAGCGTGTGGTGCACGGGTGTGCGGGACCCTCACCGGTGATATGCTTTCCCACAATCTTCGCTCATTTCTTTAAAACACCAATTCTTGGCCCCATTCTGAATTTCCATCCGGTTAGCACCCCAAGCTTGCCATTTAGCCAGCGCTGAACTGCCCCCCTTCCCTTGGCACACGCACGTTCTTCTTTTTTCGAACTGCTCTGCATCGGCACAAACAGTCATTTAATCTCTACTTCCGCTCTCTCCACTCAGAGTCCTCCTTTGTCGGTATTTCTGCCTTATCCGAACCCGATTCCGGTTGTTTTACGCCTTCCGATATTCCTGTTCATTGGGGAACTTCGTTCGGCCAGCAAAGCCTTCAAAAAACGCCTCCATTGCTGCATCTTCCGCGTGCCGTTCACCAGCCCTCTCATCAGCACCGGATCTCTGGAATCCACGGCCTAGCCGAGTAATCTACCGCTTTAGCCACTTGAATCGCTTGCGTTCTTGGCTGTACTTGACCTCCTGAAATGCCAGCACTGCCATCCCAATCAGACTCTGTTTTGCTGGACGATCACGAAACGCATTTAGAAAGACTGGAAAGCCCCTCCCACGATCCGGCTGACCAACCCGCCACAAAGGACTCTCCCCTTACGGATATCGGCACTTCCCCGCCCCCTTTCGACTTAGCTCCCTTGAGCGACAAACGCTCCGACGAAAGCTCCGAGCTCAGTGACTTGGGCGACGATCAGTCTGAGGCCGAAACAGATAAAATGGATTTTTTGAACGACGACAGCAGTTCCGGGCCCGGAGAAAAATCCTCCGACTTGGGCAGACTCTCTGAGCTCACTACAGAACTAGCCCGCTTACAAGAGCTTGATTCCGATGACTCTGACGAGGAGTTCGTGCGGAGAATACGCCATTCCTCGTCACGCAACTCAGATACCTCCGTGAGCCCCGACCTTTCCTCGGCAACTTCGACGTCCAAGGACGCTACAAACGAAAAAATACATGACAACAACCACGACTCCGGGATCGCAGGCTCGATCAAGAGAATTCGTGAGCCGGAAGCCAATGGGTCCCACATGGACGAAGATGAGAGAGCCAACGGAAACCATTCAGACTCAAGCTCTTCCTCCAAGTCTGTAAAGAGACAGAAATTAATGGAGCAGCCTCTTGAGAATAGCACTATGGATGGCGCATCAGGGGACGAAGACAGAGTGAAGGAGGAGAACATCTCGGAAGCCATCATTCTTTCCTCCAAGCAACTTCTCAAGGCCGTTCCCTCTCTAAATGAAGATGAAGAGCTTTTGGAGGAAGTGGCCACATCCAAGAAAGAAACATTGGATGAAGAAATGGCCGAGGACGCCGCAGACGAAGAGGGCGACGATGGTGACAAAGGTGACGATGAAGACAACACTTCGGAAGTCGACGACGTTACCAACGGAGATAACAACCTTACGAATGCATCCTCAGACGAAGAAAAGAAAACCGATTCCACTGAGAACAGCATCAAAAACGAGGCTGACAACGGAGATATGCTCGAAAGAGAAAACCAGCCAGATGCTGAGGATGCTGGCGAACACAGCGATTTTGACCTTGATGACCAGCGAAAGGATGCCATTCAGGAACTCATATCCATCGAAAAGGACTTCCTGGTGCTTCGTGATAAATTATACAAGGACAAACTCAATCAGTTGGAACACGAGTTAGAGATGTGTTTGGAGGGCTCGCACCCCGAGCTTCTCCAGATCTACTACAAGGTGAATGAATTTTACCAGGACAACATTCGCTTGGCAGAAGCCACGCTCAACTACAGCTTGAAGTGCATTAACAACGAGACAATCGCGACTCGGACCAGCATCCACCAGAACTTCATGAAAAACTTGGCGGACTCTCGAAACGACATGATCACCGAAACCACTTCGCTATGGTACAAGATCAACAAAGAGTGGAACTACCTAGATCTGGCGGTCTCCGACTACAGCTATTCCGCGCTACCTTCGCTAGTCCCAGAAGCATACACTATGCCCATGGTAGCGGGAGGCAGCAGCATTGAATATTACCAGGAGAATGCAGCCGCCAACAAGAAGTCATCCAAACAGAATACCCTCGTGGAGTTGGTACAGCGCCGAAACTGCTTTAATGCTCAACTCGGGGTTTTAGACGGACTCAAGGAGTTTCACGGAATCGCCGCAGCGGTTTCCAATAGCCTCTTAGAAGATGACACACTCCCGGTGGAGGAACTTTTGCTTCGCAAGGCCACGCCCGAAGAGGTCAACGAAGACCTACAAGCCATGGGAATCCAATAACAGTGCGTGAACTACGCAGCCTCTTTCCCTAAGGGAAGTAGGCGTAATGCATGGATATACATGAGAGCATGGGCTGGATTGTGAGATCATCATTTGTAATAATATACCAGTCACTTAAAGACAAAAAATGTAACAGACAAATCCGTAAAATACGAAGTTGTAATAGACAATACTACAGTATATATAACTGTAACAGACAGAATTGTCACAGAAAAAAAATTTAAAAGACAAACACATATGGCATAAAACTTGTATAACCAAGCCACGTACGCACCCGTGCACCATATGCGCAGCCAGACAATTACTTCCCCGATCTGACCACCTACTCAGATTTCAATAACGCTATTGGCAACATTTACTAAAAGCAAGCAGAGGCTCCCACTTTATTATGGTAGAGGTGTCGTTAACTGTCGGCAAGCTTGATGCGTCGCTTGCTCTTTTATTGACCAAAGATCACCACTTGATCGAGTTCCCTACGATTTTATTGCCCAACGGTGTCAAAGCAGGCTCCATTGTTAAAATCCGCTGTGACCGAGACTTGGAAACCGAGGAGCAGGAAAGACAGCAGTTTCGCCAGATCCAGGACGAAATTTTGGCCACATACGGTAAAAACTTGCCTCAAAACCCTGTCTTAAGAACAAAGAATGTTACGCAAACCTCTTGTGTTTTGGCGTGGGACCCTTTGGACCTCGGCACGGCTACTCTAAAGAGCTTGGTGTTGTATAAGGATGGCAAGAAACTTGGAGCCATTCCCAACCCATTGAACAATAACACCACCAAGTTGTCTGGTTTGGGTATAGATAAGACCATCAACCTTCAGTTGAGATTGGACTCTACGGCGGGCATTTACTCCTCGGAAACAATCGAGGTTACGACGCACAAAATGACGGATCTTTCGGGTATCAACGTGTGCTTGGGTGATATTTCGCCTAATGGTCAGTTCTCCCTTGACGATATCCAGGATACGTTGAAAAACATGGGTGCATTTTATCCTGCTCTGAACAAGGTTCAGGTTGAAACAACCCACTTCATTGCTACAAGAGAAAACAAGCAGAACGAGGAGTACATTAAAGCAAACGAAATGAATATTCCTGTCATCAGACCCGAATGGCTAAAAGCCTGTGAACGGGAAAGAAGGATTGTGGGTGTGAGAGACTTCTATGTCAAGGACTGCGTGTTGCCTGATATTATGTCCAAGGATTATTGGAAGGACTCAAAGAAGGCATCTCAACCAAGTGAACCAAAGGAAACTGCTGAATCAAAGGAGACTGCTGAAGCCAAGGAAACCGCTGAACCTAATGAAACCAAGGAAGCTGCTGAGGATGATGCTTCTGAGACTACTGCTGCTGAGGAGTCGAGTGGCCCAGTTCCAGGGGCTGAAAACGTGGACGATGAACCAGTTCAAGCTGAAAAACTATCACCTAAGGTTGAAGCTCCAGCTGATTTGGCCGAACCTGAGGAGGTCGATTTGGCAGGTGAAGAGACTGAAGAAAATACACATGAAACAAAAGTGACTGCTGATTCCCAGATTATAGAGCCGGAAACCACGGAGCCAGTGCCCGAGAAAGAATCTTCTCTGGTGGAACAGCCTGAGGTTGAGGTGCAGTCCACTCAGGCGGTGGTAGAGCCAAATGACCTTGCGGATATTGATGCCTTGGATGAGAAGACACCCAAAACTGAGTCTAGCTTAGCCGATTCCAAAGAATTCGAGAAAAGAGATATAAGTTTGGAGAATGTCGCCGAGGACGAAACTGATACCCCAGATGCAGTCCCTTCCGACACCCCAGAGGGAGCAACAGCCGGAGTGACAGATGTGAAGGAAAACGCAGAGACGCTCGAAACTAAACAGGAAAAAGAGAAACTGCCTACGAGCCTCGAGGATGTGGAAATATAGACACAGGACAGTACGACTGTGTCGTACCATGCAGAGATCGATGGTCTATCGCTGAGTAGTAACGATGAAAACTGTGTACTTAGACGTGAGTGCATGACGTGAAGTTACTTCACTAAAAGTGAGTAAGTAATACATAATAGTAGCTGTGTTGCGAGAGGATGGTGCCAATGGACACCTGGTACCGGCCAAAGCTCAATGTCATTTCAAATGTATATTCGCAAGTTTGGCTATAAACGGCTACTCTCCAAAAAGTCTTCTCACCTTCTTCAAAATAGAATCCTTCTCAGGGTCGTATGGGTGGTCCTTGGAAGGAATCTCCAAGATCGCAGGAAATGCATTGGTGTAGGTATCCACCCTGTGTCTTATTAAATCAGCAATGTGTTGGTTGATCAACAAAATGGCAATGTCGTCTCTCTCGGAGGTAAACTTGTCAAACGCCTGTTCCACTTCTTCCTCGGTGGTTTTGCCTGGCACAACCGTGAGAAAGTTGGTTTCCTTACCGGCTTCGTTCAGCACCTGGCCGACTCCAGCCAAGAGAAGGCCTGTGACCGAATCCTCGTCGGCAATTACTGCAAGCAATGTGCGCTTGGCCATGGCCTCAGTTCCACTCATGCTGCTGTGTGTAGTTGGTGAGCTTACTGCGTTGTAGCGTTGACTCGCTCAGGTATCTCCAGTCGTGTGCGCACCACCCGCCGTGAGCGATAGCCAAAGTGGACGAGACAGTGCAGATATTAGATGAAAGGTCTAGATACAATGACTGAAGGGGACAAACACGTAGTCAAAAGAGTAACCAAAAACGAAGGGAAAAAATATTGAAGGAAAAGCAGTTTCACACTACTTTTTTTTTGGCTAATTATGGTGGTGATTATGAAGGGACATGGCCGCTGGTTGGTGCTTCTGATACGATAAGTGCACTGGGTGCGCTCCCCCGAACACAGCCTGCCCTGCTCTCCATGCTCTACTCCATACATTCCACATACAAATCCACATACAAATCCACATACATTCTTTTTTTTCTGCCGACTTCACTCTTTTGGTTTTCAACAATGAAATTGAGTACTTCACTTGATCACGTGGATACAGTTGAATAAATTGAATTTTTAGATGACTCTTTTCTTCATCTGAGGTACTCCACTTCCCTTTTTGAGCATAGTAGACAAGTTAGTACAGGAGAGTGATAGAATGTGGAGGAATTACAAATTGGAGAAGTTATCCACTCAAAATAAAATAAGCAAACCCAAACCCAAAACCAATAAAACCAATAAGAAGCCCCTTTCTACTGATTCTACAGAACAATCCCAGTGCCAAAAATATACCTGTTTCCAGCAACTGGTGCAACTTCCTAAAGCAGAAATACCCATCGCCATACATAACTACACGATACAACTTCATGATGAAACACACAAGTCTATAAGCATGACATTGCTTCCAGTGAAATAAATACAAGCAAAGAGACACCACAATTCTTCAAAAACATTTATTTAGGATTAATCATGATCTTGAATGGACTGGTCTACCACACAGTGTACATCACGTGACGCACCATATAGCAGCGCACTCTTTTCTGGACTTCAAACCCCATGTTCCCCAGACTCTTCAACCCACGGCTCAGGCAAGTGTTCAAGAGCAGCAGGTCTCTTCATGCGTCCAGCCTTTCTGCAGCAGGCCACTCGAAATGGCAGAATATCCGCCACGATAAAGCCAAAAACGACGCCAAGAAGTCCAAGGAAGCGTACGCCATGGCCACTAGAATCACCACTAGTGTGAAGATGGGAGGAGTGGAAGGAAACGCTCAGTTGAATACAATCATTGAAAAGGCTAAAAAGGCAAACCTTACCAAGAAGATCATCGATAATGCCATCAAAAGAGGAACCGGTGAATTAGTTCTGGATGGGGTACAGACCTCGGAAGTCATGTACGAGTTCATGGGCCCTGCAGGCGTTGCCTTCATCGTGGAAGCCAATACCGATAACAAGAACCGGACGATTGGGTTGGTGAAGCACGCATTGTCCAAATTCAACGCCTCGCTTAGTCCGTGTCAGTATATGTTCCAGCGAAAAGGCGAGGTGATCTTCCAGCCCATTTCTGCAGATGAGCTGTTGGATGCCGTTCTAGAAGTGGCCATAGATGTTGGAGCTGAGGATGTGGAGGACTACGTGGATGTAGAGAATGAGTATGGTGGAGAGAGATTGTTCCGCATGATCACCGATCCAGCAGACTTGAACTTAGTCTCCAATAACCTCTCCAAATTGGGGTACGTACTTAAGGACTCCAAGGTCATCTACATACCCGATAGTGAGGTGAACTTTCCAGAGGAACACGAAAAGGGTATGAATAAATGTCTAGACCTCTTGGACGATATCTCTGAGGTCACCAACTACTATACCAACATCAAGAATATCTAGACGGCCATTCAGACACAAACGATAGTGTTTGAAGTGGTTGTTTCAAGCGGGAAGCAAATCAAAGTAATACTGAAAGCAGATTTCTGAACCGAATACCACTGATGACTCCATACATATACATAGTTATTTACATAAGCTCATATCCAAATAAAATCACATCGTAAAAGCTAATCTACACACGAGTTAAATCCACAAAAGTTCATATTCAATCTACACAAGAGTGCATCAGGAAATCTGTATCAAACAGCTTGTATTAAGCTAAACACGAGTCAGCAGACTCATATGCATATACCGCATGGGCATACCGACTGGACAACACTCCGCACGGTTCTTTATCTAGCTTACTCGGAAGCTCCCTTCTTCTCTGCCTCCACAGCCTTGTTCATGACAGCATCGAGATTAGACAAGTCTGCGTTGTTCCACAATCTCAATTGTTTGTCGTAAGCGAAATGTCTGTAGGTGAAAGCACTCATCGAGACGATAGCGACACCGACGGCGGCAAACAATGGGTACATTTCCACAGGTACACCGACCTTTGGTGGAGGAGCATTCTTTTTGGCAGCAGCTAACAAGATCTGGGCGGCCTTCATGGTGGGGAATATATGGTGTGACACTGCACTAGAGGATTTTTTTGAATGATCGATCGGGAAGCGCGAATTCCACGGCTTTGGTTGGCTGACGCGCATCACGTGACCAATGATTGAATACACGTGACCAAGCACGTGACCTGATCGGCTCACTTCCGTACACCGCTACCATTGGGCTATGGCCTCTTTAAGTGTATCGTAACAGAGCCATGACACGGCCATGGACGGCATGATTTTGTATAGGTTCGCCGTCAAGCCCTTGTATGCGCCCGAAAAGCCTTCCTGGCGATAGATCGTGGCTATAGCATGCAGCACCGAACGGTACTGGAAGCCAAGCTCACCTCCAGCCATACTGGCAACCTGGTACCGTTTCCGAAGCAAATCGAGAGGGTAAATGAGAACACCACCAATGAAACTGCTGACGGCACCGGCGACGAGCTTCCATGCAGGATTGGAGAAATCCGTGGTAGATCTATTCATGCGGTCCCTCAAGTCCTCATACAATGCGAAGTTTATAGCCACATATGGAGCCACGCCCATAGTGGTAGGCACCATGCCCCGGAACAATGCACGAAGCCCACCCTCGTTCCGGTACACATCCTTCAAGGTGTGCCACACGCCCGGGGCCTGCACAGAACGGCCCTTGTTGAGTTTCCGGAGCGAAGCAGTCTGCACCGTGATTCGGGCCCGCACCAAGTCTAGTGGGTACGTGAAAAACACCGAAGCTGCACCACCTATCGAGCCTGCAATAAGGCGGTCAGTATCGGACAAATGACGATCTTCCGGCAGCTTGAGCAGCAAAAGCACGTGCTTGCATTTTTCAAATACTGCAAACTGCACGGCACTATAGGGCACGATGCGGATGCAATTGAGCATATTTCCCCGGTACCACCCCCGCCAGCCTTCGTCCTTATACATTTTCCAGATGGTGGGAAACATGCCTTTATAAGCACGCTGCGCCTCGGGGCCCTGGAGCTGAAGAAGAATTTTAGCCCTCTCGAACGGCGACACCACTGTCCTGGAGATGGCCCCGGCTATACCTCCGGCAATGAGAGAAGAGTACGAGTCGCGCTTGATGTATGCTTTTAGCTGATGGTAAACGGATGCATCATTGTCCTGCATGGTCTGATGTGGGCTGCTGCTTGCGCTTCCAAATGCCGTTGGAGTAATAGGTCTGTTCCTTGACCGGGCCTCTAGTGATGGGTGAAAGCACCGAACATTTTCGTGGAGCGCACGTAAAAGTCTGCGACGGCCCGGGCTCGCGACGGCCCGGGCACTTGTATGCACTACATTACTGATCCACAGCTCTCTCCATCTCTAAATAGAAATTTGTTTGTTATAACGAGATTGGATTGGGAAATTGTTGGAATTTTGATTGCAGATTTGATTGGAGATTTGATTGGAGATTTGATCGGAGACTTGATTGGAGACTTGATTGGAAATTATTGTTTGGGGTAATGGGGGAATGGTAAATTGGACTTAATCGGCACGTGACTTGGGCTACGACAAGGTATGGGAGAATGTACTTGTACCTCCTATAATTGGATGTGCATATACATATAAAAATAGGACGAATACTATATGGTGTAACGACTGTAATTAATTCGGGCTAGGATATAATGTTGGTTCTATATGCACTGATAGACCTAAGCACACTTAACATGGATGATCTAAAATAGACCAATTAGGATCAAGAGTTACGTTAGGGCATTTTTGAGGGGGGAGTGGTTACCTGAAACGGTCTTTTAGTTCACCTGACTGCCCCTCGTAAACTGACCAGTAGTGGCTATTCTAAGTCACATGACTACCCAAAGTAGAAAGATAGACCAGAGAAAGACTAAAAGACTAGTATCAATAGTATGATGTACAGTTATTATACAGCTTAAAAAGTATGCTACAGCTGTGGCATAGTTCGGTTATCTCATGTTCCATTATTCCATAAAGGTCTATCTTATACTGCGCTTAGTACTTAGACAAGACCTGTTCAATTGCAGCCACCAAGATGTCGGCGTGCTTCTCCTCGAAAACCAAAGTGGGTCTCAATCTCACCGAATCCTCTGCACATCCTCCGATATTGACTCCCACCGTCTTCATGTCGTTCAAAAACTTGTTTCTCAACTCGGCTTTCTTGAATGACCATGCAATGAATGTGGCACGGTTCTTTCCTCTCAAGTCAGCGAGAAAGTCAGGGTATTTCTCTGCCAAATCCTCGAGTTTCTTGTACAAGTAGTCTCCTACACGTGCTGCCTGCTTAGACAAGTCGTGCTTGACCACTTCCTGCCCAATAGCTCCCGCCAAGATCATTCTTGCTGGGTCACCACACCATGTGTTGAATTGACGGTAGGCTTGGTTGGGGATCAACTCGGGGTCATTGAAGTAGTAGCCTGCAGACTGAAACTTCTTGGAGAAGGTCACCATGTCTGGAGCTGGAGAGATGTTAAAGTGCTCATGGGCCCAGAAGACTCCAGTAGCACCAACTCCAGTTTGAACCTCATCCATGATCAAAAGAGACCCGTGTTCGATAGTGAGGTCTCTCAAGCCCTGGAAAAATTCATTGGAAGCATGGTTATCACCACCCTCAGATTGGATTGGCTCCACCAAAACTGCGGCAATTGGCACCGACCACGTTTTGAGCAATTCCTCCACGATCTTCAAGCACCTCTCGTCTTCCTTCTTGTTGGCTTCAGCGTTGGCTTCCAATGGATACTTGTAAGTAGGAAACTCAGCCTTGGGCCAGTTGAATGAAGGTAAGTCCAACTTGTGGATTGGTTTGGAGCACGTGGTGGACGCAGTAGCAAACAATCTACCATGGAAAGCACGCTTGAACGATAAAACGGCAAGATCTGGCGAGCCTGGCGATTGGTTTTGCATAACCGATTCATTCTCGGTTTGCGTGAATGCAGTGTGGTACCCTCTCTTCTTGGACTGGTACCACATGAAAGCAGCCTTGAAAGCCAACTCATTGGCATCAGCTCCTGACAATCCAGACCACAACTTGTCCTGGCCCTTGGGAGCAACTTTGAGCAAGTCTGTAATGATTTCTTCGGAGTCCTTACCGGGAAAGTTGCCCAAAGCAGGACGGTCGATGATGGCACGGGTCATCTTATCGGATTTAGCCACCTGCGTCAACACTGGGTTGTTGTAGCCCAAGGGGATGGAAGCAATCTGGGCGTAAACGTCCAAGTATTCGTTGCCATCGACATCCACAATGTAGTTCCCATTCGATTTCTCGTAGTCCGCAACAAAGTAAGCGGCTCTGGCATCAAAGACCGAGTCGAGCAGCTTCACCGCAGCCTGACTAGCAGGGCCCGGAAACTGGGTGACCACCTTGGGTGCTTTGGGCTCGTTGGGGAAGTATGTGTCACAAATGGACATTCAGTAATATTGATGGAGAGAAAAAAGGAAGTGGGGCACCACAGGTATTTGCTGCAACTTATATATATAGGCGAGAAGTGCGCCGAGGCCACCCGCCTAATCGAGCTGCTGATAGCGGTGTGGTGTTGCTATACGCAGGCACTGCGCTTGCAGCAGTGCGCGAACCCTAACCTTATGCGCCAAGTGCTGCGCTAAGAACCGTCTGGAACCCAATAAGCAACCAGGGAAAGGTTAAATAGAAGCAAATCCAGTGTCAACTATAATATGATATTATCTATTAGTATATAGTTTCTGGTGACTGGTGGCTGATGAGAGCTGATTAGTGTCATTCCATGTGATAGTGTGTCTTGTTGTTGATGGTATGTTCTCCTTGATTAGTGTTGGTAGAGTAGCATGATTCCGAATGATTGGTACTTTATCTATATGGCCCCGCCGAGATCCTTAAATAGTTTTGACAGGATAATAATGGCTCTCCAGTAAATTCACTTCCATTCTTTCTCAAATATAGAATATCTAAAGGCATCAGATTTACACTAGAAATCACGCTAAAGGAAGGGCGATTAGGACTTCTACTTCTCAGAAAAAACATTCCTTGAGGAAGAGGGAACGTATTTATATTTGTAATGAGATTGTCACGTGCAACTGTTTTACTTTTGTGACCACCGGCAGAATCCTACGAACAGTACTCTAGTGGTCTCTGGTGTTCTTTCTGCGCTTTGGAGCACCATAATACTCAATAAGCAAAAACATCTTTAAAATAATGAAAAAAGAAAAGGAATAATGATAATAATATTAGAGTATTTACCATGACCCAGATTATATTATGGAATGTACTGGAAACTCACCCAAACTTTACTTGAAGTTAAAGATGGTTGCACATCCATGAGCATTATCGCTCGCGTTCTTAAGGCCTCAAACTAACAGAACATTTCCGAACCCAAGCTCAGTCCAAATCCCAACATTACACCCCAGCCAAACTTCACCCAAAAAACAGTTAACGAGTATTACCATAATTAGATACGCATACATTTATATATATATATATATATATGTACGTATTTCTATGCATGTTTCTCTGACATTTCTATGTATAACTACTACAGTGCTCTGTCCTGCAAAGGCCAAGGCCACATACACTCCACATCGCGAGCCTCATTCAAAACATCCCATCTCTCACGAGCACTTCACACGGCCCAGACGCATTCTTCATACACTTTACACTTCCAAACGTAAACACAATTGAAGTCCCAACCCCTGTGCACAATGGAGCATCCCGAAAATAGCCAACTTCCCAAAAGCCACCAGTTCTCGGTGGAAGACGGCCTAGATCAAGAGATTCAACGAGCTATTGCTCAGCATGACTTGGAACAACAGCAGCTAAATGAGCAATCTGGGTCTATGGAGCCCGAGGACCCAGCTCAGCGGCTCGAAGGTTCGGACCAGGATCCTCGTATCAAGAGCGAAGACAATTTGGACAATTTGGACATGTCTACTACTGATGGACAACCGCAGGCTCATAACCGCACAGAGACCCATTCGAGTGAACCAACTGAAGCTTCTTCGGATGCAGTTTCGGGTGAAGTACACCATCAGGACGAGCTGGCTCTGTCACAATCTGCCATGGACGCTGCAGAGGAAAAGAGACATCTCCAGATGATCGCAGATGAGCTCAAACGGGCCACCACTTCGTCGTATGATGATGAGCAGCCGTCCCAACCGCTGGAAGATTCCCACGATGCACACCAGCAACCGGATGAAACCAACCTGAAGCACCCGGACTCTGCTTTTGCTACCAATACCCATTCAGATCCGAAGGCCGATGCAGGAAAGCCCCATGACCAATCTTCTCTGCAAGTCGAAAGGCCGTACCAGCCATCGTTCATTCCTGCAGACTCGGAGCTTCTAGCCACCAACAGCGCCTTGGCAGCCTATAATGCTCTTTCCAGTCACGTGCCTTCCGTGGCTCTGGTGCCTGCTGTGCACTTGGCTGCCCTTCCTTTACCCATTGTGTGTCCAGACTACCTTCCTGCAAGAATACAGTTGCTTATAAGCTCGCTTCCGGTGTTAGACAATCTTGCGTCACAGCTTCTTCGCATCTTTGCTGTTGGGCCGTACCAGAAAATTATTGACTTGGCTTCAAGTCCTGAGGTCCCTGCTGGTGCAGCATTCCGAGACTTGAGTTCTCTTTTCGAATTCACAAAACGTCTCTACTCTGAGGAAGACCCGTTTTTAACCGTGGAGCATTTGGCTCCCGGCATGTGGAAGGAAGGAGAAAAAACTCCTCTCATGTTCCTGAACCGAGAGCAGACCATAGAGTCTACGTTGCGGAAAGTGAATTTGGCCACATTCCTCGCTGCCACTTTGGGCACCATGGAGGTGGGATTTTTCCACTTGAACGAATCCTTCTTGGATGTGTTTTGCCCGGCCAACAGCTTGGATCCGGCCAACTCCATGTCCAACATGTCATCTACAAATTTGAACCCTCAAAGTGGAGTCAATACGGTGATTGCGGGTAAAATAGGCAAGATCCTTAAGCCTCTGGCCACGTTGTACCTTGACTTGAAGACACAAGCTTTCATTTCGGCAGTTGAAGCCGGGGAGAGATCCAGCGAAGAGATCTTGGAGGATATTCTCCCCAGCAATCTAGAACAAATTCTTCTTGAAAGGCGTGGCGTTCAGGTTTTGTCTCCTACAGAGATCGACTTTATCAATAGATGCAAATCGCGCAAAGAGACCTTACTCAAATATCCACCGGGCGGAAATTTAAGCGAGGAGTTTGAATGGTTTACGTTTCTCAAAGACATGTTTGACTTTGTATCCAAGAATATGAGTTTCCTCATTTGGGGCAAGAAGACCAAGCCCACAGTGAGACAAGAACGGGTCAGTCATGCAGAGCCTTTGAATGCGCACAGTGAGGAAATGCTCCAAAGTATCTCGACCCCAGCAGCACCTGCAGAAAGCGAAGACAAGAAGGAGTCCATAGAAGAGGAGACTTCTGATGTGACCCATTATTCGGCTAATCTTCTTCCCATTGAAATACAGGAGCAGCAGATCCATCTACGCATCAATCCTCGCATGACAGGAAAAGTCCCAAGCAGAAGACCTTGGACGCGAGAAGAGGAAAAGGGACTTCGACATGCATTGGAGCTCAAGGGTCCTGCATGGGCTACGATTCTAGAACTTTTTGGGCAAGGAGGACGGATTAACGAAGTCTTGAGAAATCGGACCCAAGTGCAGCTCAAAGACAAGGCCAGAAACTGGAAGATGTTTTTCCTCAAATCAGGCTTGCCAGTGCCAGGTTACTTGCAAAAAGTGACAGGAGATTTAGATAGGGAAGACAAGCTGCGTGCGAAAACGGCGAGGAATAAGAAAACCGCGGCGGCCCCCGTGCCTTCAATGCCCAAAAGAGAGGGCCCCGAAGAAAACGAACCCGCTACTAAGAGAAGGAAAGCCTGAAGCAGACCTACATAACCAGAGTCATGCAGCTTCCAAATCGGGCGCGATGAAACAAAAGGTTAGGTTTCGGCATGTATAAAGTGTCACCAGGAAACGCACGCAAGATCGCGTGTGCAGTACGCATGCATTTGTGATGCATGCATGCAAGTAGGAGACTACCACATTTAAAGACGTTTTTGCATTTGGACTCGCGTCAACAATTTCTTCATAAGTTGAATACACTCCATCTTTATCTCATCAGATTCTCATATTCTGTCGCTGTTCCCTATGAGTACCAGCGCCATGGATGACCCTGCTCTAAGACTTCTGGCCGCAAAACAGAAATGCCAGATCCTTTACTCCGAGTTACACCGAAAAAATTTGAGTATCCAAGACACCACCTTGAAGAAGGCTAGTGTCGATACACAGAGGATTCCACCCAAGTCTTACCTCAGACAATACAACACGTTGAAAGGTCACCGCGGCAAGATCGCACAGGTGCGCTGGAACTCGAACTCGGTCAACCTCGTCTCGGCGTGTCAAGATGGTTTCATGATCATATGGAATGCGGTCTCCGGTCTCAAGCTCCAGGCCATCCCATTGGAAAGTCCCTGGGTGCTCCTGTGTGCCTACTCCCAATCGGGTTGTTTTGTTGCCCTGGCCGGCTTGGATAACCGTTGCACCGTGTACAGGGTCAATACGGGCCACAATAATTATGGCGAACGCACAGATTCCATCGAGCTCCAAGACAAGGGCCGCAGAATCCCCCGGGCCCACGCTGCATACATCTCAGCATGCGAGTTCATCACCGACGATCAGGTGCTCACAGCGTCTGGAGACATGACGATATCCTTGTGGGATTTAGAGAAAGATATCCGGGTGCGCAATTTCTCCGGTCACTGTGGAGATGTGTTGCTGTTGCTGATTTCTGCCAACGAAAGAGCCAATCCGCAGACCTTTCTCTCTTCGGGTGCAGATGGGTGTGTGAAGTTGTGGGACTTGCGGGTGGCCAAAGTACAACAATCGTGCCAGATGTCTCGACAAGATGTTAATTGCGTGACGCAGCTTCCGAATGGATATTCGTTCATATCGGGAGACGATGGAGGTTTGTGCAAAATGTACGACTTCCGCTCGTTATGTGAATTGGAGACGTACGACTTGAGCCTGCAGTTTGAGCCCGCAGCCAAATCGGCCAATTCCAGTTCGCCCGTGAGTTCACAGCTCAGTGCCCAATTCGATACTCCGGGAGTGGTTTCGGTCCAAGCTAGCAACTCGGGCCGTATTCTCTATGCATGCTATGCGGAGTATGGGTGTTTGGCGTGGGACGTGCTCCGAAACGAGATTGTGGAGCTGATTGGCATTGGAGGCGGAAGTCATACCAGCCGTATTTCTCAGGTAGCCATCAGTCCTGATGGACAAGGTCTTGCGACTGCATCGTGGGACTCCACCATCAAAATCTGGTCTGTTTAACAAAAACTCCAGGCTCTTCAGAACCATCAGAACCTTCAACCCATTCAGTTACTTCAAACCCTTCAGACCCTTCAAAACTTAAGGTCCCTTTTTGGACTCTTAGACTCCACTCCTTAATATTCGCTCCATGGACTTATACATTGGTGGATTCCATTCCACTGCCTGGTCCTACTACATTGGTGTACATTAGTACTACAGATGGCTCGGGCATCTTGACTCTTGGAAGGCAAGTTCTTCATGGAACCACTACCAAAGTCCCCCCAAAAAATAGAACCCCCCAGCTCAATTTAACAATCAATGCTTTAATAACATATATAGTAATCCGCCACTTTTAGTAGCACCATTTGGTCGCGACATCAGTTGTCCGCAGTGTGCTTTTTCACGTAATCCCACAAACTCTTCAACAACAGCTCGGGCAAAGTAAACAAGTCCATGGTGAACTCGCCATTGTCAACATCGTTTTTGATGTTCATGTCGTTTGTCCTGTTATCGGTGACCATCTGCACAATGACAATCAAGTCGTCCTCGCTAAGCTTGGTCAAGCCATTGGCAAGCTTTTCCAAGTCCACAGCACCCTTGGTGGCATTTCCAGCACTCTTGAACTTCTTCAGCTTGGAAGCAGCCTCGGATTCCGTTTTACGCTTGCCGTCCCCTTCTGCAGGCACATGGCCAGTCTCGGCCAAAAGCTTGTTCAACTGGGCATTTTTCAAAGGAATCGAGATCACATGGTCCACGGTATAGGTCTCTTGCAAGAAATTCAAGTCGTGACTGAACTTCCTCTCGCCCTGTTTTCCAGGCAACCCAATCATGTGAATAGCAATGGGGATGTCGAACTCACCCCAGCCCTGTTCCTCGACTTTGAAGGGCGTCAGCTTCAATGTTCTTATTGGGTTGGCGAATGTGGGATGCAAAGTATAGGTCACTTTATCTAGGATGTTAGCGTCTACGACGGCGCCTTGGTCGTTCAACATGGAGATTTCAATTGACCACTGCCTCATGGGGTAGTTTTCCACGGCCGGAACATCTTTTAAGATGTGTTGGTTGGTGGTGATGCGGATGGTTCTCTTAACCTAAAAGTTAGTACGAAAAAGGACTTTAGCCGTGGCATTTACACAAGACACGGGCCATTTTTGTGATACAAAAAAACACAGGCTCCGAAATGGATTGTGCCCTCCCCATTGCTGGGTCTCCTCAACAGTGAAAAGCTTTCACTCAGCAACAAAAAGCAAGCACTTTTCACAGCAGTGGTTCGTGCACCAAACAATCAACAATGCGTTGGTGCATTCTGTGTATTACATACCTCAGACATGATCGAAATGGGAGTTTACGAGAACTGGTGGTTTCGTAGAGAATTTGAGCCGGCGGTGTTCGAATACGTGCGTCCAATGCTCAATTTCGTTGGAGTGGTAGTGTGTGTTATTCATTCGCAATCCGACCGCTCGAAGCCGTCGCGCTCTGGGCCAAGCTCTAGTGAGAATGAAGAAAAAAGAGAGGGAGAGGAGAGACAGAAAAAAGATAGAAAAAAGAGAAGAGGGTGTCAACTGAGGATGGTTAATGGACTAGTACGTGAAAAATGAGATGACTTTTGAGTCCAAAGAATACTCAAAAAAAACTGTTGTTCCTTGGGAATACTGGGAAAATTTCTTCGAGGGTTTTGGGTGGTTTCGATTTTTGGCACGGCAAGACGCTTCATGTGGACTGGTGCTTTGTTCTCGACGAAAAGTGAGCTGAGTATTTCGTAGGCGCACTGGATATCTATGACAATCCATGAAGTGGCCATGGTAATCTCATTGACAATCCAATGCGAATACGAATGTAATGCTTCACCTCTATGTATTTGGACATACCTCTCCACACTTGTACTTCTACTTCTACACTGCTAATTGAACACCAGATCTTGCTCAGATCTAATTTCGATGTCTAATTATCTATAATCATTCTTACATCTCCTTTTAGTTAGACCAATTGGTGGCCCACTTATAACTTCTCTCTATGAAATAATACAATTCAATGCTATTTACATGATCTTACTTTCCGGTCCACAACTTCTTATAGATGGCAGGAACCTTGGACCGAATGGAAGATGGTGTGGTGTTCCACTTGCCAGCAAATTCGTCAGTCACAGACTTCAAAAGGTCGCCCATCTTGGTGTCCTTGGCCAGTTCATGAACACTGGCAAGCCATTGTTGCACCTTCTCCAAAACTTCCTCGTCCGACGAAAGAGGCAAGCTGTCCACATACTTCTTTAAAATAACCGACTCTTGAGCCTCCACCTGTGCCAAATCATCTCTATTCTGAGACTTGTATAAGGCCTCGGAGTCTGCTCTCTGCTTCAACATCTTGTTGAACACCTTGTAGAGCTCGAATTCGTCCTGCTTTCCACCATCGATCTCGTTATTCTTAATGGTGGAGAGAATGGACCGGATGGTGTTCTTCTCCACATTCTTCTTGCCGATCATGGCCTGCTTCAAATCAACCTTGATACTCTGCATCGCCTGGGTGTATGCAGGACTGGCCTGGAATCTTCTCAAACTTGCAAACATGATAGGGCTGGAGTTTAAGCGGGTTTTAGCTTGGGATCGTTAGCTCGTGGTGATGATGTTTCGGTGCCGGCCTGCGCAGTGTTGCGCGCACGTGACTTCTTCACCTTCTCTCCCACAATGTGTATTCATATTGGTAATCGCCCTCCGTTATAAGGCCCTCGGTAAATTCCGTCCTTGTGAACGCCTTCAAATCATCCGTGCTCTTTTTATGCCACGTATCCAAGTTCCACGTTAAAAAAGTATCCAACACTGGAGCCTCAGTCTCCGGTCCGACGTACTTCACATTGGTCACCAATAAATTGTCCACTCTTTCGTCGTCAATGAACTCGTTATACACTTGAGCTCCGCCGATAATAAAAATCCTGGAGATGGTCTTATCCCCGTGGGTGTACCCCAGGTCCTTCCACTTCTGGAAAATCAGGTCGATCGAATTATAATGAAGCACCCCGTCTTCCACGGTGTTCTGGTGTTTGCGGGAAAGAACAACGTTCAAGCGGTTAGGCAAGGGCCGGAACTTGGACGGAATGGAGTCCCAGGTGTTTCTGCCCATGACCACTGCGTTAATGTGGCCGTCACTGCATGTAGACGTAACGTCCCGGAAGTACTTGATTTCCTGCTTGAGCCTCCAGGGGAGTTTTCCTTTTGCACCTATGCCTAGGTCGGGCCATAATGCTGCTACAATAAGTGAAACGGGGGGTCTTGCATGAGTCATGGTGGTAGTAGAGGTGGGTGGTAGAGGCGATTGGGAATAAGGTTGTAAGGAAGGCTGGGGACGCGCGTCTAGTGGGAACTTTGGGCGACGCGCGTATGTGCAGGCTGCGACGTGACTGCAAAATAAGGTAAACAAACAACACTAGTGCCCATGTGGAGCACCCTATCACAATAGTAAAACAATAAAGATAAATTAATACACAATGATACAGAGCAGGTGCGTGACCCTGGCGGATGGAGCGTCACATATTGTCACTAATGTACAAAGAAGGGGTTTCCTGGACAGTAGAAGCTCTTCTACTTGGCCGCGACATTTCTGTTGGCCTTTCCAACCTTCTTACCGGGAGCTGCTTTCTTGGAAGCAGGGGTCTTTTTGGCGACTTTAGTGGCTGGGCCCTTGGTAGTCTTGGCCTTAGCGGCTGGTTTAGTGTCAGCCTTCTTGGCTGGTGCAACCTTCTTCGTGGCAGGAGTTTTCTTGGCACTTGGTTTCTTAGCTGCCTCCTTCTTAGTGGCAGTCTTAGCAGCAGTCTTGGTCTTGGTCTTGGTAGCGGTCTTAGCAGCTGTCTTCTTAGCAGCTGGCTTTTTGGCCGCAGCCTTCTTCTCTACTGGCTTCTTGGCCTCGGTTTTCTTGGGAGCAACCTTCTTGGCGGCAGTGGTTTTCTTGACGGCAGGCTTCTTAGCATCCTTCTTGACAGCAGTCTTGGTTTCCTTCTTGGGAGAGGCCTTCTTGGTGACTTTAGCAGCAGCAGGCGCAGCGGACTTTTCTTTCTTGGCGTTCTTGATTGGGCCAGAAGCACCCTTGGGTTGCACAAAGTCGCCGGACTCAACACCCTTTCTCAACGCCGAGTTGAACAAGGAGTCGAAATTAGAAGCCTTCGTGTCGAAGTTGGACTGAATGTACTTTTTAACAGCTTGGCGACTTATGGTTAGTAATTGAACAACAAAAAAAAAAAATTCAAAAAAAAAAACAGAAAAATCCGGCCTGCGATCTAGTTTTAAAACATAGGTGTCTTTAGCAGCATTTCCTTACAAAAGACCAAGAATTAGTCCCTAAATAATAACATACGAAGATCCGTTTCTCTCCTTCAAGGCAGTAATGGCCGATTTGATCATGTCTGGAGCGTTAGTATACAAATTCGCCGATGTAACATGGAAGCAAAACGAGATGTTGACCAAAACAACAAACACGCTTTCGCTTTAGAAAACGTCCCCGTGAGGCTACATACCCTTGTAGGAGATTTTAGAAGCAATGGTGGTGGCGGCAACAGAGGCCTTTGATTTCGGAGGCATAATTATAAAAAAAGAGGTGGAATTGAAAATAAAATGTAGTAGAAAAAAGTGGGAAACACGAGAGTGAGCTTTCTCCAGAAAAGAAGCGCGCCTCGCACCGTCAGTGTTTTGGGCAGTGGATGCGAATGATGAAGTGAAATGCGCGGCCAACTAAAAGCACCTGCGGTATACCACGCTCTCGCTCAGCAAGAAAAAGGACCGAGAAAAGGAAATGTGGCCGTAGCGTTGGGGTGCTGATTTTGTCCCAATATGGAAATATTTTTTTTTTTGGAAGGCTAAACTTATAGTACTGAATTTCTTTGATTAATTTGGAGCGTCTCTTTTGGCCTTAGCTTGGTGCTGTGCTGTGGTTGCTTGTTTTCCTACCGTGCTTATTTGAGAACTGGGGGGTATGTGTATTTACTTTTTCGAGCCGAACGAAAAGAAAAACTCGTCTGTGGTGAATTGGGACATCACATCCGTAAAGTCGCGTTCGGGCTTGTCTGCCTTGAATTTGTCGTAGATTTCCCTGTGGATATTGTGGTAGTTGGACAGGCCCGTGACGGGCACATTCTGCTCTCTGAAACTGGCGGAAAATGTGCTTTGACGAGGCCCTGCAAATTGCTCATAGGGCAGCGCCTTCAAGTCCTCGGAAGCCGTGGGTGTCTTGGCGTAAGGGTTGACTGAAGTCATGGAGCCAGTATCTGTCTGGACCGAGCTTCTATTTTTTCTGCTCTTCTTTACGAAAGGAGCCGTGAAGAGAACCGATTCTCGAGTGGAACCTGCCGCGTGGCTTTCTGTAGTCTGGCCATCTCTGGCCTGGTAATCTCTGGTCTGGTAGTGTCTGGTTTGGTCGTTTCCACCTTGACTATCTCTACTCTGTTGGTCTCCAGTCCGGCTGGTATGAGTGTATGGAATGGCCACAAGCCCACCCTCTTCGACTGCGGGAGAGGCTTTGGTTTTGCTTTTCCAGAAGGCAAAAGAGTTTCTCTTTTCGGCTACTTCACACTTTTCGGATTCATCAGAAAAGGGGTTTTCCTGGCTCGTTGGTCTCTCGCCAGAAACTGCTGGGGAAAACAACTGGCTCATTTTCTCTTGGTAGTCGTCGAATGGGTTTTCTGGACTGGCGTAACTGGGAACACTAGACTGAATTCTGGGCACATAGTATGGGTCAATGCGTCCAGGAGCTTGGGAATCCTGGCTCTCCATGTCAACATGTTTCTCCATATCCAAAGAGGAGTCCAGGTCACTGAAGGACTCCTCCTCTGGAAGCTGAGCAGACTGCTCACGCATGGAAACAGCATTGCCTGCGCCCATCATGAAACCAGGGTGGAACGGAATGTACATGATGCATGTGAGAAGCACCAATAAGCCGTCCAAAGTCATCACGTACTCTTCATGTGTGATCAAGTATCCGGTCCAGCCTTCACTCAATTCCACAAGACGGTAGATGCACCGGATATAGATGAGAGCCACACTGATCAAGATCACGAGTGGGTAGTAGCCAAAAGTAGCCTGGGACCAGATTTTGCGGTGATGCTGATTGTACTGCTTGTGCAAAAAAGTAGCTTGGATGGTCTTACCTCTTTCAGTCTGGAAGAGCAAATCAAATAACGTGAACATCAGAAACCGCACCTCGGTGCTGGCCTTGAAGTAGATGTTGAACAAGAAATCGAAAAGGAGGTAAACAAAGAGCGTCATGGAAACAACCTGGATGGCGATTCCTGTCACCATGATATTTGTGCCTGTATCGGTGCTCTCTAGCCTCTGCAACTTGATGGCAGCAAGCCCTCCACCTGCGGCCTGGATTATGAGAGACAACATATCGCAAAAAATAAAGATATATGAAAACCAGAGCGGTTTCAACCTCAGGTATTGTCTGCCGTACACCACGAGGAGTTGTGCAAGTAAATAGTAGATTCCGGCCATGATCACTGCAGGGGCAAGAGTGAGCGAGATCACCTGGCATATGAACGGCACCTTATTGGAGTAATCCGAAATGGAAGACGTTCTGGCAACGTAGCCTGCAAGCTCCAAAGCCGTACCGGCCACAAGACACATTCCAAAATAAAGGTACTGCTTCCAGACAAAAAGTCCGGTATGCAAGGCCATCAACAAGGCGAAACAGACGGCAAATATGGTGTTCGCTGACATACTCAACTTCATTTGGTAGAGATTGAAGCCCATTTCCAAATCCTGGAGCTCCATAGTGGCATTCCAGATTACCTGAGTCATTCTCGGAAGTTCTTGAGTGTCTGTTGCCGTAGCTATGTAATTCTGGGCTGACACCACGGAAAGCGAGGCCTTTGCTCCTTTGACTGCACGGGCCAAATTATATAGATCCACCCGCTTGGTCACCGTGGGGTATGCTGAGGATGCTGATAAAAGAGTGCTGATGATTCCATTGATATTGGTGGGGTCGATGTGAGTCAATGTGGTTTGCGTTGGGAGTACATCTGTAGTCCATGCACCCGTCAACTTCTGTAATTGCGACGACATGCTTTCGAAACGAGCGGTAAGGGGCAAACGAAGGGTATTATCAAAGAGAGGTTATTATGAGAGTATATGGTGTTTTATGGAATCTGGGCGATTTTCTCTATTTATGTGTGCAAGCCATGTCCTCATCGGGGCTCATGTGAGTGAGGTGCATATGGTGGTCGAAGGTTCATTACCGCATTAGGAAGGAACGAATGCGCGGCCTGTGTATAGACCCGCGTTACGAAACGTACTTTACTTTCTTTGGTAATGTTTTTCGAGCTTGCACCTTTTGGGTTATTTGCTAGACTCAACCAACACTGCAAGCCCCGCATCTCCAAAGCCACGATGCCTCGTCCAGACTTGCATATCATGTTTTGAATAGTAACCGTTCAAGGACACGTGAAGCCTTCGAGCACTGTATTTAGCATTTGACTCTAGACCACAGTATAGATACAACTTGTCTGGTTCCATACTACGCATGACTATTCTGTAGCTTCTATTCTAGACTGTGTATCAATGCTTTGGCTCTTGTTGTACTTGCTCTTCTACCCCCTTTCCTTCCCGGTTAAGAATCTCGCTGGTCAATTGCTCTCGTTTCCAGAACTTGAGTAGTAGATCTCCATAATTTTGGAGATCCTCAACGGAGATCATAAGCTTGAAGTCAAGCAAGAGTAAAAACTGCAACTCCAAGTAATTAAGTTCCTCTAATGGAAGCCCTCCCACCTTAGCGTACCGGAGGTTTTTGTAGAAGATGTCACTGATGAACTTGGAGCTGACAGTAATGCCTGAGATTATGAGCCGATGGATGTTGTATGAGTCCATCACGAAAAGTTGCTCCGACTCCCCACCGTCTTCCTCCAGAGAAGACTTCTTTTTCTTCTGCAAATTATTTGCTCTTTTGGCGATCCGGTCGAAATACACCAAGAGTGAAAGAAACACGTCGTTGGTGACCGGACAGTATTTCAACGCCCGCATGAGGTACGCATGAAGCGTGATTCCTGGCACGTTGGTGCCATGAAAAGCAAGCACGTTGGCCAAGTACCGGTTTTTTAGTTCGTCGTCTTCGTCATCCGAAGTTTCATCGGAATTGTCGTCTTCGCCGATATGGGCCACGGTGGTATTCACACCGTCGCTGCTGGAGAAGCTGACCGAGTCACGGATGATATCCGACTCGCGTTCCATTTTCTTTTGTTTCTTTTGTTCTTTAAGCTTTTGCCTCACTGCGATAGTGTTTTCGAAATGATTGGGGTGAAGTTTATCGTTGGCCTCTATTATTTTTGTAAGAAGACACGCAAGCATTGTGATGAGATCTTCCACAGGATGTTCCACAATGTTCAAGCGCTCCTCGTACCCCGATTCCGAATCGGGATTTTCTCGTGCTGCCTCGTCTCGGGTCTTGAGAATCTCTAAGTATTCACTATACGTCATGTAATGATCGGGCCTTATGGAGGCTTGGTCTGCGGTATTAGATGTTTCATGACTTGGGGCATTCGGAATACTCGACGATGCGCCTTGTGCCTGAGACTGTACTTGATTCTGTTGTTGTTGATGATGATGATGAAGAAGCTGCTGTTGCTGCTGATAATTTGGGTAATGCAGGTTCTGGTAGTCATCCATCTCCACATTCTCTGGAAGGGCAGAACGGTCTGAAGGCAACCTCTGCATCAGTGAACTTCCTTGAATAGCAGAGGAGCCAGCAAACGAGTTGGGCAAGGAATGAGGCTGGGCGTGGGGAAGCTTTTGGAACGCATTAGTGCTTGGATTGGTGAAGCTACTTAGGTGACCTTGATTATTGATTTGAGAATTGGCAGAATCCATGGAAATGTTAGTGGTGGGCACAGTAGGGATCCTGTAGGGAGCAGCAAAAGGACCCTGAGGATACAGTTGCTGGAATGAAGGGTCGCCGGGCTGGGGAAACTGCTGGGAAAAAGAGGGAGTGAAGGAGATGTTGGAAGTATACGACGAGGACACAGCATTGGGAGCATTATGGCCCAAAGGAATGTAGTTTGCAGGTGTATACAGGGAAGTTGAGTTGGGCACAAATTGGCTGGATGGGTTCTGGTTGAACGAGGACGACGTCAGGTGGGAGTTGGCGAACTGGGACTCGGTCTGCGAGCTGAACGAATTAGGAAAATAGTGGTGGTTTGTCTGCGGAGTGACCGAGGCCGAGTACGACGGAGGCTGGCGAGGGAAGTTGTGGTTTGAAGACGATGCAGCAGCCTGGGGGGTCATGCTCTGTTGGTTGAAAGAGGACGACATTAAGTTCTTGGTGAGGTTCGACACCGACAGTTTCTTTTGCGTCTGGCTGTTATCCGAGCTGGCGGAGAATATGGATGTGTTGAGCGACTGCGGCTCCAGATGAGGATCAGAGCCTGGGCGGGTGTCCGAGTAATGGCTCATCGCTAGAGGTTAGTATGGGCTAAAGAGGAAGGAGTAGGGAGTAGTAAGGGATGAAGACGGGATAGGGCCATAATTGCACCAGATTTGTTTTGTGCAATCACAAACAAGCAGACAATATATGCCCAGGCTCTCCATCTCCCCAGACTCTCACAGCCAACGTCGGCCGGAGCTCAAAGATAAACATACTTGTAAACAATATAACACAGGGCCCTCAGGGCGCGGCACATTGGATGTAGTCAGGAACGGAGGGACTATGAAGCTCACTTGCGGAACAGTGAGGGCGAGAAGCGGGGTGGGATTAGGCGCTAGCGTATGGGCTTTAAAGACGGGGGTGGGTCTATGGGCATGTAATGATTGGGGGAGACCAGGAAAAAAACCTGAGGGCCGTGGAGGCACGGATGTGGGGGATCTCGAAAAGTCGCGGCTCGGTGTCACGCTCAGGCACATGGGCTTTTCATGATTTGCGAGCAAGGCGGGTGACCGATGGGTGTTTGTTAGTGATTTCGAAAGGGAAGGGCGCCGCCTTTAAAAACATTTCTTTCTTTTTGTGTTTTGTAACCTACCCCTCTTTTGTCGGCTTTTGTAACCCCTCCCTAACTGTGGATGTGGGGGCCCTCTGTTGCAGCAGTGGGGTCGAGCAAGCTGCGCAGTCGAGCTCGAGGCCGCACGTGCCCCGGATCACGCGAGGTGCGAGCTCGCTCCAGCCTCCAATTTCACACTGGTCGCACGGTTTCTCAGTCTCACCTGATCACTTTAGCTGCCCATGTCTACTGCATCCAAGGTCACGTTCGCCGCCTCCACGCTCTTTGCCGTGGGGTCGTTTATATATATCAATGTCGAGCAGAGAATCGAACAGGAGAACCTTCGGCAGGGGCCCATCAAGGATGCGGAGCGCATGCGCCAGAAGATGTCCAAGAAGCAGCTAGCCAATGACTTGGAGCACCGCGAACAGATGGCCTTGAAGTCGGAGTACGAGCAGGTCCAGCCTTTGAATGCGGAGATCATCACTGCAGAAAGCTAGTCGCCTGAAAAGTAGAGCCCTGACAACTAAAGGTCCTTTTTGATACTGCCATAGTTTGAATCCCCAGCTATTTCCCCCATACGAGGTGCGTTGTCTGGAATCTGTACATAGTCTATAAGTAACTCTCATCCCAGGAGTTCCGGAACACCCGTTAACATGGTTTAAGAAAAGACACCAAATTTCCCTATCAAATAAAAAAAAGATATTAATACTTAATGAAAATTAGTTTCAAAATTAATTTATGACCCGGGTCTCACCGTCAAGTACGAACTATAAATATAAGGACTTGTAGATTTATTCATGACTGCACCTACAAATCTAAACCAGTAGCTTCTTTTTGAAGCTTCTTTTTTTTTGAAATACTGTATTTGAATCTATGACTTATTCGTGGACTTTTTTCAGTGAAATCTCCTTTTTCCTAGTCACTTATGGCTTCTGTATGGTCCCTCACTACTATGAATAAGCTCACATCAAGTCCAGTCATGGCACAAGCAAATTATGTTGTCTCCAAATAGTTCAAATTTGCTACACCAATCATAGACCTTCTTATGCTAAGGACTACGTGGTATATAATACCTTAATACGCTGATGCCTGGTGTACTGGTGTACTGGTGTGGTAGTACAGTACAATATAGGTGTACATGTATAGTAATTCAGTACTGTGCAGTAGATAGTAATTTAGTGGTGCTTATAAGAATACTGTTTTTTCTGCTTTTAGTAAGGTAGTGATTTCCTGGGTCAAATAAGAATAAGCCATTGTAGTGGCCCCGGAACTGAAAGCCGCGGCCGGAACTACCCAATACTATGTCCTCTAAAATGCACACAATAAAGAATTTTGGTTTCAAAGAATACATGTGTGATGTCCGGAATTCCAGAATATCAAAAATACCGAATATTTTACCATTTAGAGGGAAATAGGGTGCTTTGCGTTGGGCCTTTTTGTCCTGGGGTAGCCTGGTGTACGGGTGTTGGGGTCCCATTTCCGGGTCTTGCATTCCGGGGTTGCAACCCAAAGCAAAGATCTACTTATGCTAACTCCACTGCAATTGATGTCAAATGCAGTCTGTGGATGTTTTTGCTGCCGACAACTCTTAATGTTTTTTAGTCTTTGTTGATGGTTCGTAAGAAAGGAATAATGGCCATTTCTATAAAATCGTCCTGCATACTGGTGTCCACTAACCATATTTCTTCTAGTTTACTACTAAAATGTACTACTTTAGCAGCACAGACTCCATAACCTATTTTTTGGTACATTTGGAAAATATCACCCTTATTTATGCATTCACCTGGTTCAAGTAAATGCACGTTAATAGTATTGAGAAGTGAGTACTCCTAGTCACGAACAGGCTATATATTTTGAAGTTGATTTCGGGTGAAAAAAATGTCGTCTTTAGTTAACTGTCTGCTATGTCTACTTTACTTCTCAGTGTCAGTCCTCCTGACTCACTGTGGAATCACGTGTATTTATGGGTAAGCCTCATAATCATTCATACACCCATAAATAATAGTCTTAGACCACTGGTCAGCTGCATAGTACTTGAACACACATTCAAGTTGCTTAGCTTACTCTCCAGTCTAGATAGAGAGAATAGTAGTCGGTTTAGTAGTCGGTTTGGTAGTCGGTATAATAGTCAATCTGGTAGTCGGTTTAATAGTCAATCTGGTAGTCGGTTTAGTAGTCGATATGGAGTACTGTAGTGTCTATATCATGAGTAGTGGTCAATATATACTAATACCGGTAGTCAGTGTCTGAATAGTAAAAAGGTGTTGTCGTATAAAGTGGAGTATTCGAGAACTAGTATTGTATAGAGTACGAAGCTAGTAGAGAGTAATACCTAATCCGCCTTTTAGATACAGTAGTTCATGGTAGGAAAAACTACACTAGCAGCTATATTATTCCGTATAGTTTTTGATTAGATAGTTAGTGGAGTAGAGTAGACCACTAGGGTAAAGAGTAGAGCACTACAGTGGAGAGTAGAGCTCTAGGGTGTAGTGTAGTATAGTCGTATACTTTGGAGCTCAAATGTCTTTGCTCCCAGTGCACTACAAGTGCTTCACTGAAAATTTCTATCCCAGAATCATTCACTATATGGTCTTGAGAGTACGATGAATATTTTTGCTTTTAAACATCATTATTTCTAGCATGGAGTCTGACTTAGAGGCGTTCAGCCATAATCTAACAGACGGTAGCTATGGCTCATTTTTAGTCAAACAAAGACATGTATAGTTGTCTTTTAGTAGTAGAGTAAGGAGACTTGTAGTAGATTGTACTACTGGATTAAGGTGCAATGGCATAGTGCATTTTAGAGCAATATAGTGTAGAAGAGAGTATCGTTTTAGAGTACAGCAGTACAGTACAATAACTAGTAGAGTATAGCACGCGTGCCTTCGTAGTGTATCGAGAATAGAGGAATACAGTTCGTAGTAGCAGTAGAGTAGCACTGTGTCCTAGTAAAGGAGTTCTGTAGTACAACAAAATTAGACAAAAACATATGGTAAAACAGAACACGTGATATATGTTCAAAACCAGCTGTATAGCCTTTCACTTTTAAGTTCAAGTGGAGGTATAGTTCTGATCTTGAACAATGCAGCGTGGGTCTAAGGCCAATCCTGATTAGTACTATCCTTAGTGTAATCAATATTTGACAACTAAATATTAGTATGGTACTATTGGTAGAGTATAGTGGAGTGTGGAGTAGTAGTAAGGTACTATGACTGTAGTACTAGACTACTAGAGGAGTGGGACAGTATGGTAGAGTGTATTGTAGTGTGGCATAGTAGTACAGTGTGTTGTAGTGTGGTATAGTAGTACAGTATAGTGTATTACACTACTGTATTGTGTATTATACCACTGTACAGAATAGTGTAGTTAGTGTATTGTAGTAGTTCGTTTGTAATAGTTCATGGACAGAAACCATAGAAGTACACTGTACACAATGCTACGGTGAAAATGTCTGTGTGCTTGGAGACACCCGTGGTATGGCCCTTTCAGACAGCCACTGGATGTACTATGATACACTGGGGAAAAACCGCTTTCTTATCCGGTCGGCACATACAAGTATGAACCTGTCTTGCCTTTAGGGAATCGCCAAAACGGGTCTTCCAGAAAAGGATGTTGAGCTAGAGACAGCTGGGCCAAGACGAGGAGGAGGACCGATGGGTGGGCAATTTTTTTGATGCGCCCAGCTTCTATATACCCGTGGTGCACGGGTGTACGGCCTTGGTAGTAGATCACGTGACACGTGACTAAGTCATGTTCAAAATTCCTGGTGTCCATCTTTTTTTCTATTATGCAATTTTTTTCTATTCCTATGTTATATCTGACTAGCTGTAATCCTAGCCTGAATCATATCGTGTGTGTACTCAAATTCTGACTTCTATTAACCCCAATGGGCACGCGAGGTTCAGTGCCTCGGCCCATGAATATCTACATACTGTAGTGGCCTTGGCGACCGCTACTCCATTTTGCCCACGATCTCCTCTTCCTCGTTGGCATCCTCCTCTGACCGCGTCTTCTCCGACTCTAGACCCTCTTCTTCCTCTTCTTCTTCCTTCAACACATGGCTGACGTCCGTAATATCACTGATTGACGTCATCCGGCTGATCCGCTTCTTGGTGGGAACATCAATGTAGCCGCCAACACAGCCCGGCATCGGTGAGTAAGACGAGGGGATCTGCTCGCCCGGGGTTTGTAGCATGTCTTCTTCTCCATATTCGTGGCCAGTATAAGGGACTGACCGCAGGTATGGCGACAGAGGCACATCAGCAGGCACTCCCGGTTCGTTCATGCCTACAAGAATAGACGCAGCCTCCAATAGTTGCACCTGTTGGTGTTTGGAGATAAGAAGCTTCTTGGTCATTCTCCACTCCGGAGTATGCTCCCACAAATGCTTTGAAAGCGACGATGTGTGTTTGTAGCTTTTCCCACAAGAATTGCACCGGAACATGTCTTTGTATCGAGAGGTTTCTCCCTCCGATATTCTTCTTGTTTGTAGACTTCTCAGTAACTCGGGATGCTTCCCATTATATGAGTGGACGCCTGAGTGCACGGCTGAGTGCACGCCTGTGTGGTGTATATGATGGCCCAATTTGGAACTTGGAGCGTAGGGAATCGCCGACGAATGTCTTCTGCCAAATTGGTGTGTTGTGGACATTTTTGTGTGGTTATGTGGTATCAAAGGTGTAGGTTGAGATGAGGTCCGATGCCCTGGTGATTCGCAACTTATGAGGCCAGGCAATGCATAAAACGGATTTGGTCAACGCACCACTTTCCAGAGCGAAGGAACTGTGAAAAAGATGAAGAAAAAAAAAATGGAATTTCAGCCAATCTAGACGTGGCTGTGGAAAGCTGCTTTGCGTTCGTAATTTTTCAGTGCATTTTTTTTGCGCTTAACTTGTTCCATTCAATGGTACTGCACACGAGTCTGAGACATTTTCAGGGCCGAGCCCTCCAGAGAGCTAATGCGCCATTTCATACAGGACCACGCCTGGTTAGGCATCTAGAAGCCCCTGTGGAATGTAAATCCCAGATGCCGTAGTAAGTCTTGCCGTGGCGATTCCATCGCACACAATGAGCACTCCCCCCTCCCAAAACTTGCTCGCATTGATGCGGCTCGCTAATATCAGAACGACTCGGAATCTCCTGCCAATTCCTGGTCGCTGGCGTTCTGCACCTCAAAGCCCTTTTCAGCAGAGTAGAGAATCTCCTTCACGTGACCCACCACATCCTCAAGCTGCAAGTCTTTGAGTTCGGCACTTACACTGGTGTTTCCCTCCTGCAGCAACTCGATGTTGGTCACGAGAATCTCGATCTCCCGTAGCTTATTGAAGTAGAAGTTGCGTTCTGTTTCAAGGCTCTCGGTCATGATCTTGTAATCTCTCAATTCGTCTTTCATTTTGTCTAGCTCCTCATTGGCTTCGGCCAACAGCCGCAGCAAATCGGGATGGGGACTCCCACGGGCCGCATTAGTGCTGGTAGCCGAAGGTAACGAAGAAGAGGTCACACGCCGTTTTTGCACTTGGATCTGACCTGCATTGTGAAACGAGCTAGTACTGCTTCTTCGGCTCAAGCCCCGGGGCTGAGAGGTCTGAGATGCCACATTCGGATTAGCGTGCGGCGTGCTGGTACTCGACATGGTACTTCTTCTGGAAGACGTTCTGGTGGAGCTTTCTCCGGCTGGACTGCCTTTGCGTCTCAGCAACGCATCGTACGGCACATTGATGTCCTTGTTCTCCATCCAGAGTTTCTTGAGCCACTGTAGGAGCTCCAAGTTGTCCAGGAGCCTGCACTTCATTAACTTCTCCGTCTCGATTTGTTTGGTAATCTTGTGCTTGTTGAGCACAGACTGAAGCACCTTCATGTTGTTTCTTGCATCGTAGTCCGAGAGGTTTGTGTCGAACTTGACTTTGGCCAACGGCACACCTCCGTAGACGGAGTCCAAGATTTGGCAGTATGCGGCGCCCGTGCCACACTGCTCTAGTTTGGTGTAGTTGAGGTCGAAGGTATTGTTGAGCCACTGTAGGAGCTCAGTCCTGCTTTCCCCAATAGCCATTGCGGTTTGAGTACTTGTTTCAGGCTTATTTTAGGTGTGTTCCAGACTCGTTGCAGACTCGTTTCACTTCTGTTTCAGGTGTGTTTCGCTGTATTGACGGGTTGGTTGGTCTTGTTATTGTATGTAGAGATTAGTTCTTCCGAGCTATACGCGCCAGACGTGGTGCTGCGTAGAAGTCTACCTTGTGCACGCACTACACTCAGCCAAGATAGACAAGACTAGACAAAAGTCAAAAAATCTACCAGTCCTATTTTTTTTACTTTTACTATCCAGATGAAATATGAAAGTGAATATTTAAACTATTAGGTAATATAAATTTAATTTGTTTTCTGGGTTTCTTTTAATATTTTCATGGCCTTGTGCACCCTGCCCCAGTCCTATAGTCAGGTCTAAATATGGCCATTGATTGTGGCCATTGATTGTGACCACCAATTTTGAATATTTTGACTAATCTTGGATTTTCACCACTATTATGGCTCAAGTTTGAAATTTTGAAACTGGTCAGTGTTTCTCTTTGGACTTACTAAACAGCAGGGTGGAGGAGCTCTTGGTTTCTTCTGATCTCATCGACTTGTTTGTCGATCTGTTGGAGAAAGTTCGCCTTAATCTTGTCAACATCCTGCTTCTTCTCGGTATTTTTTTCAACGGGGGGCTGGTGATTGCTCGCCCCTTTGGCACAGATCTCCTCGATCTGCTTGGCCACGTTCTTGGTGACCTGTTGGTGCACGGCTGCAAGCAGCAGAGACGAAGGGGACTTGCTCAAGTCTTCGGGCGAAGAAGATTCCACCTCGTTGGCCTTCTTTAAGAACTCGCGCGTCACTTGGCGGCCCAAGTCGTGGATGTAATCGTCGTTGTGGAAGTCTCTGGTGGGCGAACGAGAGGTCTCTGGTGATTTGCAGGAGATGTCGAGGGCCTCCACCAGTGGAGTGATATCGAATTGAACATCTCGGTCATGCTTTTCAAGCTTGCGCTTGAGCGTTTCCGTAGCATGGGGCTGTTGTAGACTGCTAAGCTCAGACCCCGCTTCACTGAGGTCCTTTTCTTTGTCAGATCCACAGTCATCACGGTCATCTCCGCAGTCGGTTTGACATTTATAGCCACAGTCGGTTTGGTCGCCATCAGATACGCCATCGGTATCCTCTTCTTCGCTGGTGGCTTCGATAAATAAGGAGGGAGGCACTTTCAAGCCGGAGGATTCTTTGGTTCCCTCATAAAGCGTGCCGTGCTTCCATATAGTGTATTGAACCATGGACTCGTATGCTTCTTTATCAGAACGGAACAAATTGGCTGAGTCCACGTTCAAAGGCGAATCGGGTTCAGGGTCGTCTATGAGAAGGAGAATGGCACCCACCAAGTGTAGCAAGTTCCAAGCCGGGGACCAAGCGTCGTCTTTCAAAATGTCAAGGCAGATCTCGCCGGTATCCAAGTTGATGTTGGGATGGTGGATGGGCGTCTTGCGGGAGAACTCGATGTGGGGAGGTTTATTGGGATAAGTCAGTGCCACGGTGATCTCTAGTTCCCATTTGCCGTTGTAGTAGTAAGGCGAATCGGTCTTAAACGGCTTGGCTATAATGCACTTCCATTTGTACAAGGATAACTCCGGGTTTTCGGGGTAAAGGTGCAAGACCTGGTGATTTGTTACGGAAGCAGGGGTCTTGGAGAGCAGCTTCAACTCTTTCAATAATCGTTTTTCCGCCATTGTAGACCGTGTGACGTTACGACGGTTCTGATGGACTGTCCGATGGGATGCTAATATGAAAAGAAAAACGTAGTGGAGGAAACGGAGGAGATTTGTTGGGTAGGGGCAGGAGTTAAGGATCAATGCCGTAGAAGGGGTGTTCAGAATAGATGGCAGAACAAGGGCAAAAGTGAAAAAAATAGAGTGGGACCGGTGCGCTTGTGCAGTAATAGGCAATTCTTTTGCGCATCATTACGTTGTGCATGTGCGCATGGGGAAAGATGAAGATTTGATTGCATCATTCCGGAGGTGGTCTGTCGAGGCGAGCCACTGTATGCCGTCCACATACGTCAAGATCATGCCGAGGATCACCGCACCACCCATGCTACACAAGAATGTGGAGGACTCGTGATGGACATCAATCCGAACAGATCCACGATAGATTTACAAAAGGGTCACATAGATCCAGACCACATAGATGCGCAATCAATTCACAATAGCTGTTTCTAGCAGATAGTCAGCAGTCAGAGATACAGCATATGTATAGAGATAATAGCGCACAATAGAGAAGGAGTAGAGATACAGATAATTAGACAATAGTCACGTCGGAGAAAGAAGCATAATGAGACGAATCTAGATCAAAGAACTTGAAATCAAAATAAAATGAAGAGATGGTTTTATGGGACACTTTTCATGGGAGAGACACCGTGGTGTTCCAATAATAGCAGGGTGTGAGGGTGTGAGGGTGTGAGGGTGTGAGGGTATGAAGAATGTGAGAGTATGAAGAATGTGAGGGTGTGAAGGGTGTGAAGGGTGCGATAGAGGAATCATGATTTCTTCTGCATATGATTTTGGAAAAAACCAACATGTAAAGGTGATGGCATAATACTTTAGCGTACTGATCTGAATTGTGCTAATTAATTGTGCTTACGTGAATGGCTGTGATCTGAGCGTGAATAATTGTGCTTTGAATGTGATCTGAATGAACGCGTGATGTATGTGATCTTATGGGTAGGCGTCCTGTGCAAAGTGAGGAAGTTTTTGATTAGCGGCCTATTGTGTGAGGGTGCAGGGCACATGGCTGCTATCCCCGAATACAAATGCGGCTGACCAAAGATCATTTGTTAGGCTGGTCTTGGATGGGTGCTGTGCTTTTCGCATGTGCGGGATAACTCTTTTCAGGGTGCTTTGTCCCGGGCTTTGTTCCTGCTGATTGGCTGGTCACTGGTGTGGTGTGCTGTTGGGGTCGCGGTCGCTGGCCTACAACGTGTGCTGTAGACACTCCCCTGCAACAGTGAATGCGCATCAGACGAACCCAGTAGATCATGGGCAATCTTATCTTAGTGAGAGTAGAAATTAGTAGACAATCAACAGTAGAAAATTAGACAATAAGACAGTTAGACAGTTAGACAGTTAGACAGTTCCTGAACAACTTTAGAAAAGACAACACATCTTCAGTAGGTTTGGTGTACTATTGCTAGACAGTTGCCTGACCACTGGAGTGGTGGGTCACATGGAACAACAGCTATGATTCGCTATTGTTAGTGAGTGAGTGAAATTGAGTGCGCGTTGAAAGCCAATTCCAAGCGAACCACTCATTGTTCAAGGCCACCATTATTCTTAACCTGCAACCATTATGATCCGGAAAGTTTTTCAATTCCGTTCTCTGCTGTAAATTCCTTTTTTGGTTTTTCCTCACAACTTTGCTTCCACGTGATCCACCATTAAATACCCACACACACCAACTCCACGTCACTTCCACCACCTATTTCTGTTATTTCTACACCATTGCTACTCCATTTCTACACCATTGCTACTCCATTTCTGCACCATTTCTACTCCATTTCCTTCACACCCATTCTATTAACATTTTCCTTCACCCTCGCTACTTTACTATTGGCTGTCGCCAACTCAAGATTAATCATCGACCCTGATACTTATGATCGCCGTGGCTGGACTTCCATCAATGGGTGGCCACGTATTGCTACAATAACTGATATGGGGCATTTATTCGTCGAATATATAACAAGCAACGGTTTTACTTCTTCAAGTCCTTAAGCTCGGATTCAAGCTTATCGACCACCTTCTTTTGCTGCTCCAACTTCTCCTTCAACTTCTTCAATTGCTCGGCTTCGTGTTGCTTGACGTAGACATTCTCGTCGGCAGCCTCTCTTTGCTTGAAAGAGTCGGTCTTGCTGTCAGCGAACACGGGTCTGGCGGAGGAAAAAGCTCTGGCCACTGGGGCTCTTCTGATGATGGTTTGTCTCAACATGGTGTGAATAAGAGAAGAAGTGAGGGAGTTTGGGAACGGTGGATTTCGGGCGCGGAGTCACGGCCGACCATTGTACACTCCTGGTATTATATGCAGGCGCGCATCTGCTACTACTGTAAACACCCACCACTACGCCAACTAAGCCAGAAAAAGGCCCTTTTCCCTAGTGTAGTCCTATTGCCTCCTTAACCCAGTGTAGTCCTATTGGCTCCCTTTAAACATATACTCTGTGCTTTCTTCTCTACTCGCGTCTTTTCTTATTATTCCTTGCCCGATCTATATACATGTACCCTACATAAGTCTCCGAGGCATGAATTCCTGGTACTTGTTTGTGCTGGACATCAACCCCACACTGATGGCCCTCTTGATGGCCATACCCAACAACCTCTGGTTCTTGGCGTTGCATCCCGTCACCTCACGAGGTAACACCTGGCCAGTTTGAGATACAAACTTCGACAAGATGTCCGGCATGGTGTACAAGTCTAGTGGGTTGATACCGGCCTTTTCAAAAAGATCACCTGCTCCTTTATTGTAGTTTCTGTACTTGTCCTTAGCCTGTCTAGCCATCTTGGCGTCCATGTCCACCCTTCTCATGGAGAAGTCAAACGGTCCGTACATGTTGCCCTCACGGAAGTTTTTCTGGAAACTGTTGGCAATCACCACAGGAGGCTTGCTCTGTTCCTGCAAACGCTTGGCCAAGCCCACCACCTTTCTTGTGATGGCATAGTCGTCATAAGTGCCCGAAGACCAAGACTCCGACGACTTAACCTCAGCTTCAGCAGGGGTTTCCACCGCACTCTGCTCCTGCAGCGTAGCCACGCTCTTGGTGAAAGTTCTGCTATTTTTGATGGACGACACACACTGCCTCCTGAAGGTTTGCTGGGAAGCTAGTCTCAACATGACTTTTGCTTTACTAGTGTACCTGAAGTCACTTCTCTGCACATTTTTTCGTTGAGTCGTGCGGAAGCCTTACGAGGTATGCGTGTGTGCAGGCGCAGTGGTGCGAAAAAGTAGTGCCAAACGAGACACGGTTCAAATTACCTGCCGAAACCGGATGCCAGTCATCTGATGGCTTGACTTGTAGGGATTATCCGCTTATTATTGTATCACTGCGAGTGCTCCGTTGTTCTTGATCTGTATCACCTATTGGTGTGTTGGCCACATATATGCCCCTTGTTCGCCACTGTAGCCCTTCCCACAACCTAAATTCACATTTTTTACTAACCAACATCTGGCGGGGATCCAGAATGCTTTATATACTTCTGTTCTTGACACAAAAAGATCGTGTTCCTGGAAAGTCTATGTACGGGATTAAGGCTAGTATTTGCGCAGCAGTCAGGGCCGCGATAGAAAAAAAAGCCTGAGCGCGGGCGCGGCAGTATTCGAATTGGCCCAAGTAATATACCATCACCTCCAAGCTCTTTGCATTTCGGCCCCCTTCAAGCTACCCACCGTACACTGCAGAGCTTGCCAAGGCTATCGACAGATATAAGGTGCCTTTTTCGAACCATCTGCAGACCCACACATTCCCTCGGCCCCCTAGCCAAATATAGAACCCTTTTCCGTGCCCCTGCACCCAAACATATCACCCATCTATTCATATGACCGAACGAGGCCCCGACCAGTGGTTGGAGCAAATCAAGAAATGCGTGTCGTTGTCCGAGGCGGACATGAAACAACTTTGTGAGTTGGTGAAAGAGTTGTTAATGGAGGAGTCCAACATCCAGCCGGTCCAGAGCCCGGTTACTGTGTGTGGCGATATCCATGGCCAATTTCATGATTTGTTAGAGCTCTTCAAAATCTCCGGCGGCTTGCCGGCCGAGGATAACGCCACAAACTATATCTTCTTGGGCGACTACGTGGACAGAGGCTACTTTTCGTTGGAGACTTTCACGCTATTGATGGTGTTGAAGGTCAAGTTTCCGCACAGAATCACCTTGGTCAGAGGCAACCATGAGTCCCGACAAATTACCCAGGTATACGGCTTCTACGATGAATGTTTGGCCAAATATGGCTCCACCACCGTGTGGAAATACTGCTGTCAAGTCTTTGACTTCTTGACGCTTGCTGCCATAATTGACGGCAAGGTCTTGTGTGTGCATGGAGGCTTGTCGCCGGAAATCCGCATGTTGGATCAGATCCGAGTGTTGAGTAGGGCGCAAGAGGTGCCTCACGAGGGAGGTTTCTGTGACTTGGTGTGGTCGGATCCTGACAATATCGACACTTGGGCCGTGTCCCCAAGAGGTGCAGGCTGGCTCTTTGGGTCCAAGGTCAGCCGAGAGTTCAACCACATCAACAACTTAGAGTTGATTGCACGAGCACATCAACTCGTCATGGAAGGCTTCAGATACCATTTCAAAGACAAGGACGTGGTCACCGTGTGGTCTGCACCTAATTACTGTTATAGATGTGGAAATGTTGCTAGTGTGATGCAGGTGTCAGACGAGTTGGAACCAAACTTCAAGATCTTCAGCGCAGTGCAGGACGGAGACCTTGCTGCAAAGAACAATCATACCAAGCAGCAGCGAATCGACTATTTTTTATAAGCTGCTCGATTACTAAAAGTCTGTTCGAATACTTATAGGTCTGCTCGGCCACGTCGTGCAAGCGATGATGACGTCATGATCCAAACACATTCCTGGAACTCCAAAGGTCTAGAGGGTTTCTTCATCACAGACTATCTAATTTCTCCTTTTCCTGTGGTGAGTGCTAAGACACGTCCGGTTAGATATCAACACTCTATACATGCTAGATAACGAATTTAATATTATTTGATGATATACTGATTTCATGCTCTTCTCTGCTCTTCTCTGATCTATTTGCCCTTTCTTCCCTTTCTCTTTCTTGCAATGATACGTTTCACCGTATCTGACACACCATTGGCCTCTTCCTTGGTCTCACTGGGCTTCTCCTTGGCCTGGTCTTTCTTGGCTCCCTTATTCATGTTTCCCTTTCTGGAAGGACCCTTGGCCTTCTTTTGTTTCTTCAGTGACTTCTTTTCATCCTCTTCTTCGCCGTCTTCTTCGTCTTCTTCACGGAGTCTCTTATGACGAGCAAGCAAGATCTTCTCTCTTCTCCTCTTGACCACCTGCGCATTCTCAACTGCAAACTCCACAATCAACTGTCTCTTGTTCATGGAGTCAAGCTTGACGTCTTTCTTCTGCTCCTCCGTCATGTACTCGGTCAACTCGTCCATGGTCACCAGATGGGCATTCATCCACCGAAGTGCCATCAAGGCCGACTTGTGGTCTTTGAATTCGATGAACCCGTAGCCTCTGCTTCTTCCGGTATCTCCACTGTTCTTGACCTCCATGATCACCTTGGATTGTCTAACCACTCCCTTCTTTTTGTTCTTCTTCTTCTCTTCGTCTGCAGCCATCTCTCCCTCGGTGTCGTGCTTGTATTTGATGGACCGATTGACCTCCTCCTTTGATAGAGTCTGTCTTTTACCTTCTCTGACCTCTTTGGCAAACTCCACCACGGCTTTACGCCCCAAAGCCTTTAATGTTTTGTCGTCCATGGCACGAGGAATGTTTCTCACTGCCAATCTGGTCAATGAAAGGTGCAACGTAGGGTTCTTGTTCAACTGCTGCACTCGCAACCGGTACGACTTTTCTCTGAGCTCCATGTCGGTCTGGGAGACAAATTGAGCGAGCTTGGAGTTCTCGGTGATTCTACCTTCGTTCAAAAGATACAAGTTTCTTCTGTCTCTGTCTGCAGGTGACTTGCCAAAAGCCTCTCCTCTCTGGGCCTGGTTCCGGTCGGCCAACCTTGAAGCCGAGCTTCTGTCGACGGTGGGAGAGATCGACAAAATCCGGCCCTGGTACACGTATTCGGGAGCCACATCGTCCGAGATCAACATGGACGTTGCGGATGCTGTGGGTGCGTTTTCAATGCACTTGTCGTAAGCCTCGACCAGTTTGAAAGCAACGAATGCTGAGCCCTTGGCCAAGCCGGTGACCTTGTCGATCACGGGGAGTGCATACTTGACCGGACCAAATTGGGCAAAGTGCTCCTGGAGCGACTCCTTGTCTGCGTCGTATGGGATGTTTCTGACAAACACCGAGAATGCTTCCTGTCTATTGGGCTTGGGTCTGTTTTCGTCATCTTCATCTTCATCTGCTTCTTCGTCTTCTTCCTCGGGGTTGTTGAGCTGGTCGAATTCCTCTCCGTCCTCATCATCACTATCGGATTCGTCTTCATCTTCGTCAGCATCGGAGTCATTCTCTTTGGTTTCCTTTTCGTCGGCCTCTTTCTTGGCCTGCGACGGTCTTTCCCTGCCAGTGCCTTCGCGAGTCTGGATCTCCTCCCATTTGGACTTCTCCACGGCCATATCAACAGTCACAGCTCTGCCGTCGATCTTCAAGCCAACAGAGCCCTTGACGGCTTTTTCTGCAGCAGCCTGCTTCTTCATGATCACAAAGCCAAATCCCTTCATCAAGCCTCCTTTCTTGGCGGGAACGTATGCTTCGTGCACCGTACCATACTTCAGAAACACCTTCTTCAACTTGTCTCCATTATTGCAAGACCAAGGCAAGTTTCTAACAATCAATCTTGCTTTTCGTTTCTCCACGGGATCAATCTCGTGTTTAGGCGCAGCCTCACCATCTTTGGCTCCTTTTCTGTCTCTCCTCTTGGCCACATCCACTCGGAGTAATTGGCCCTTTAGCTTGACCTTCTTGGACTCCACCAACGCCGTCAAAGTATCTTCTTCTTCAATGAAAGACACAAACCCGTACCCCTTGGACTTCTTCTCATCGTCAAGCACAATCACGGCGTGCTTCACGGGCACGAACTGCGAGAAGTGCTCCGATAACTCTTCGTCCGTGACAGTCTTGGGGATGGATCTGACAAACAACGTTTTTGGGTCCAAGTGGTCATCCGTGGTCTTAGTGTCTTCCTTCTTGGAGATTTTCTCCGCTCCATCTGGAACGGTGCCGCTGGTGTCTGACATGTTCCTGGTGTAGAAGGCTTACTTTTAGCGTTTGAAAAGCCCATCGCATTGCGAAAATTTAAGTGCAGTCTAGCATAGAGATGGGTGCAAAATATGGACCAGCCTGGGTTCCAGTGCTCGTACAAACAGGGGGAAAAATAGATTATTTGAAGTGGGATCCGGTTTTTTATATATACACGTTTTATTATACAGGTTTTAAAACGCCTCACAATAATGGGTTTCGGATGTTACGTGGGGGCTCTGTTTAAGCTTATATATTATTATGAGTATATCGTGTGCGCGCTATCAAATCAAAACACACAAGTACACTTCATGGCACGACACAAGAATATCCTCCCCAACTCGTATGTTCCAAACTATTCCAGTAAGGTGCTCACGGCCAATCTCAACCGGCTCTCGAAAAGCAGTATCATAGCACTTTGCCTCTTATGGCCTCTGTTGCAGACCGCCCAGCCTCCACTTCCCAAAGATAAGCCTCACTTGACTCAGGCTCAATACAACAAACAAACCCGGGACGACTTCAAGAACATTGTGGCCAAGAAATGGAACAAGGCTCGCATTATTGAGGCTGTGGTATCGCTATATTGGCCCCTGGGCTTGAACCTCTTGCAGCTTGCTCAGGTGGACTGTCAGTTGATGGTGGACAATCCCAATACATACTACTGGATTCTGTCCACGGCCACAGACCCCTGGGACAGCGAAATCCCACTATCGCTTGAGCCATCCACTTTCTTGAACAATCTTGCCCACCGTCTAAGCAAGCTTTTCATGTCGTATATCTATGTGTGTACGCATCCAACGTTTCCCTTGATCATCATCCGTATCCA